>SGJC01000643.1:0-18155 GCA_009887335.1 Henneguya salminicola
GGAATCAAACAAAAAATCTCCTCATTATTCTGATGTAAAAAAAGTAAATTTATCATCAATTGGAGGTGATGATGAATGTTATGAAGAAAGTAATAACTATAAATTACATTAGTAAATACAAATATTCCTTCTACCGGGACATATACTCAACATAAGACTAGTTACGACAATATTCAGACATCTGGCAGTGAAAATTTTATATCTATCATTTATGCGGAATATAAATTGAATTCAGACAATAACAAAAATTATGAGGATATATTGTTTACAAATAATATCTCGTCTAATTAATTTTATATATATAATTATAAGTATTAATTTCGGTTACATATTATTATCATTGCTTGTCCCATAAATAATATTTGTTTAAGATAACATTTTTTACTACTTATAAGTTAACTCACAAAGTATAACTGTAGAAAATACTATTGTAATAAGATGTACGATAAATTTTTATTTTATTTATCAGAAATATTTAAAAAACAAATAATGAGACAAATATAATTTATGGTTGCATAAGTCTTAGTTTAATCGTGAATTTCATCCGATGAGTAACTCATGCCTTGCTATAAGTTTCTGCAGGCTTACAAAAATAGTTTCTTAGTTAAAATATAATGTATTCCAAATTCCCGAATTGTACTCAGTTAACAATCACATTCATATATGTGCTGCAATTCTGATAAAAATTTTCTGTGATTAATTTAGGCTATATTTACTGTTACATTTATGAGAATATTCAACAGAAAAGTCATAAGACTATTTCCTGGTAGATAAGCGAAGCTAAGAGATTGGCGTCTGCGTCAACACATTAGAGATCTGTGCTCAAATTAATATGAAGTCATGCTCTTTATATACGATTATAAGCTAGTTTCTTTCCCACAATAGGGAATTTTCTAAACTGAAAGGGTATATTTTGCAATGCAAACGCACGTTAGGGTCAACGAAAATTCGCATTTCTTAGCTATCTCCCTTTTTTTAAAGTATATCCAATATTACTTAGTTATATATATTTTAAATTAAAAAAAACTATTATGAGTCATTTATAATAATTTCCGAACAATTTTAGGAATAATGTCATTAATTATTGAATATAATAAGTAACTGCATTTTAATGCAAAATTAGTAAAAAAATTATTGGGATAGTCATACTAAAAGTTTACTTGCCCCACCAATCAAACTAGAATATCCTAACGTTGGGAGATAAAATTACCCCATGTTTCTCAAATATATAAAATAGATTGTTTATAAACACCACTGAATAGAATAGGTTTATATCCGTTGTGGTGTGGAACATTAATTCGGGTATAACGTAAAATAAAGCCAGGGTTATATTTGCTAAAATATCTAAATAACTCTTTTATTTCCAAAAAGAATCATGCTAATGAATACGTTTTTTTTGATATAATCATGTGTTTAGAAAAGACTGTTCTTTTTATCAAGATTATTGTCGCTTTGTTCATAATTTACGCCGCATATTTTTACTTAATTTATCTTCGGAGGCATTCATAAAATCAACAATTTACACGTTGGTTGAAAAATATATTTATTATTATAATATTTCGGTTTAAATTTCTATATTTTGTTGTGAGTCATTTAAAATCAAAATTATTTCTGGCTTTTTTTTTAATAATAAATACAAATTTTAGAGAATGATAATATTCTGCAGTATTAACTTAGACTTATATCAGGTTTACCATAAATATGAAATTTATATTCATTGATATTTATGGAAAAATAAATATATTTTTGAGGAATAACCCAAAAATGGTTTTCATGTTCCTCAAGAAAAATATGTGTCGAGTGATATAAATCGAAACTATAATTGTAGCTTGCAGAATAAAAAATATATCAAACCTAACCATGCAAGTAATTTTCATTGAAAAAAAAGGATTAGTTTTAATTGAATTGATTGGAACATAATTCTCTATAGAACACAGTTCAGAATAAAATGGGCGTGATCAAATATCCTTTATTATAATTTATTTTGAGTGAACTCCCATTTATTTTTTATAATAAATTAATGAAATCTTTTCGATTATAATGACTAAAATATATTTGACCAAAACTCTTTTATTTATTACATTTATTAATTAAATCAAAAATTATTGAAAGATCATAAATTAAAATCATTATAAAAATTCCAACTAATCCCGTACATTTTGGATGCACATTGATTCATATGTTGTTGATATATTTAAATTAAATTGTTTTATTTCTGATGAATAGATATAAAAAGGAATTTTAAAAGCTGTAAATTAACGTAACATCAACTCATGAAAGTTGATTTTATAAACATGGTAGCTATGCTGGCTGTCAGAAACCGTGATAAGCTTAATTTCTAAATTTAGACACATATTAATTGCAATGAGATATTTATTTTTAGCTTTGGAATGGTTTATTTACATAAATTATATTAAATTTTTTTATTATTTTTTAAAAATAATATTCTTATCATTAGATTCGGATATTTTTTTTGTTTAATAAAAAAAACTGGATAGCATAAGCATAACACGTAAAAGTGGCATATCTTAACTTATCATTATAGTGAAAAACTCACATTAATTAAGATTTTTTATTAAACAGAGCAGTAAGTGTGCTAATCAATTGGGATTGCCGAAGCTCATATTTTCGGGAAGATGACCAATTAAAATTGTTTAAAAAGTTCACGGAGATAATTAAAGATGTTATTTTGATAAAAGAGTGTATACGAACGCTTCTTAATTACGGTTCATCAATAACTCGTTAAGATTAGGCAAATATTATAACTGTGAGAGGGCCTAGAAAGGATAAACACTGTCTCTTAGGATTCATTCGTAAAATACGTAGCGCTATACTTAAAATCATTACGCTGCTGTTTTGCATAGCCTGTCTAAATTCCTAACTGATTCAAATTAGCTTGTATATGCCAACAAAATTATCCGTTATTTTTATACATTTTCTTTTAAATTTCACTGAACTAATGCACATTAATAAAAAAAATACCGGTATATAATCGTTAACTTATATTTATTTGTTGCAATAGATTCTAAAAAATTTTTAATTTTATTTGCATGGCTGTTTATATATATTCATTATCCATTTTGCATAGAAAATGTATATCTATATTAATATTACCATATTTTATCTTAATTTATGTACAGATACCGTTCTAGTTCTGAGTTGTAAAACATATTTATCGATTTATCCACATTATTTTATCCGAAATACTTTTCGATTATTTTCATTCTCTCTTTAACCATTTTGGAAGATTCACGTAAACTAAATTATTTTTTGTTGAGTATACATTTAGATGGTTATTCAGCAATGTTCGAGATTATTTATAAATCGGCCGCTTTTAAAAATTAAGTCTAAATTTATTCTCTAAACTCTAGTAATGTAGATCATATCGCATGGCGGGAAAGAAAAACGCGACATTTTAAATTCGATTATAATATTTAAACCTTTTTTTTCTCAAATAAAATTGAATTTATTGATGAGATTATCTCAAATGTCAGAGGAGTCAATATTAATATTTAAGTTTATTTTAAGGAGCTTTACTGATAAAATTAAAAGCAATATTAATCGTCACACTTTCATATTTTTGTCATATAGTGTGTAGTACTGAAATTTAATGTCCCCGAATCTTCAACTTATCATTATTCGTTGTTTCTGAAATTCTAAAAAGTCAGAATCAATCAATTTTTTAAATTCTTTGATTTCTACGTTCAAAAAACTTGGCCTAACCTGTCCTGAGAAAATTTGAAGTTGTCATATTCTAACTTAAATTAGTTTTTGGGTGGTAATGTTTATTGGGAAATTAAAACCTAGTCTGTGGTTTATATTATAGCGCCCTACAAATTTCTACAGAGTTTAAAGCACTTCTATTTTGCGGGATTATTACTATAATTAACGTTCAGGCGTTCGATCTATTAAATCACATTTAAAATTTCTATCTTATATTGAAATTTTGAAATATCATTTGGTAAAATGCCAACTTAAATAATTATGACTGAATTTGCAAATCCATTCAAACAATACTTTTTTTTTTAAATCGATCAAAATTTTAAACCCATCTCGGCATGAATAACCAATAATTTAGAAATCTATTTTTATTCGATGGGAAGTTTTGTGCAACTAAAATATTGAAAATAATTACTGTTATACTATTCTTTACTGTCTATGATAAATGAAGCATAGAAAGACGACATTAATTTCAATTTAGAATTGAAATCGTTTTGAAAAGTTATTAATTTGATTTTTTTTCCTTGAGGGGCATTCCAAAATCAAACTCTTCATATAAATCGTGAAATTTTGTTCGTCCAAAGATAGTGTGTAATTTGAGCTTAAGATCCATAGCAGAAATTTTTTACCATATGAATTCGCTGATATTACGTAAATTATTGATTTTAAGAATGAATAACATGAGACAAGCCGTGCTTTGGTAATTGCATTGTTTAGTTTTATGCTTGAACGACTCCAAACATTGATTTTTAAGGAAAACTTAAATAAAATCCTTCAATTTAAAATGGAAAAATCGTGCCAATAAATCAAATAAATATAAAAGGGATTGCATAAAAAATATTTTAAATTTATTAAACTTTTAGATATTAGGCCATCGTTTTAAAGAGATCTTACCTTCTATATTAAACCACACTTTTATCGTATCGTTTTTTTTATTTTTTTTTTGAAACGAAAAGAGTTTTTAAGAGTAGTAGGATATCTGACAAGAGGCTAATTTGAAATTCTTTAGGCTGCAAATGTAATTTGGATAATTTACCGTATAATCGCAATTTTTAACCAAGCATTTTTATTTGTCGACGTCCTAACAAAACTAAAAATATTTTATTTAACATTAAAATCTACAATCCATTGTTAAAATACTTCACTACATATATAATTGGGTTAATATAAATTGCTCTACATGCAGCAGAAAAGATTCTTTACTGAAGCCTTGCGGACAAATGCATCGTCTTTGAGAGTAATTTAAAGATGAATAGAAATATTGGTCTGCCAGCCACGGTTGCAATATTATTTCAAAAAAACCTACTTAATAAGATCAAATAAGTGGCTGAGTAAATTTATAGTTATCAAAGAGTGATTAGAATATTTTGTTTAGCCTCTAAAGTCTTCTCTCTACGAAAGACGGTGTGTTCTGATTTTAATATCAATGCGATTTGCTGTCAGTTGGAAAATTTTAAAAATATAAGTATTCTTGTTCTGATTAATTAAGAAATCCAGTTAGACGTTTGGAACTGTTAGGGTTTCCTTTACTGCCCATACTTCTTTTCGCATCTAGAATTGACGTAAAGTTAGGTAAACTTCTATACAGTTGTTATGTTTGTGAATAAGTTAATGGGAACGTCATAACAAAAATTGCTTAATTGGAATAATATGATATAGGCTGTATCTGCGTATTATTTGCCATTATTTATTTAATAAAATACACTTCTATATGCCATTATAATCTTAATTATCTGAAAGTTTGTAAAATATTCTGCTAAAACTACTCAATGAATCTTGAAACATTAAGAACCAGTTTTCAATGGCTAATCTGCCTAAGCTTATCTTGAAGGGCTCGAAATACAACAATTAAATCATCTTATATTTGTATTGAGATAGTCTGTTCGCCTCATTACTGAATATTTTTATAAAGAAACGAATTGGAACCACACTGTTATTATTTTATGCATCGCTACGGTAAACCTAGAGTATTATGAAACGTTTTAAAAGAAGGTTTGCATTTATTGAGTAGAAATATTGCGACGTTTGTGCTTTTTAAACAATTTATAATTTTTTTAATTTTCAGGGGTTAAGCATTCTATTTGCACTATAACCACAACGTTAATGTATCTCTTTATTCCTATATTTTTGTGATTTTTACTTAAATCTATACCCTCAATGTGTGTTATTAGCTCGATAACTTTTTTTTGTACTTGATATTGTGTTAGGTAAAAATTAGATATTTCCATCTTATAATATTTAAAACCTGACAGTTTTTTTATTCAAATATGTTCATTTTTTCGTCAATCGTGCATTTTTTTCGGAAATATAGTTTCCTCGTTTTTTTTTAGTAAATAAAGTTTATATTGTTTTTAAAAACAAATTATTTATATTCGGCATAAAATGTAAAGTTTTGTTTCTAAGTTATTAGGAAAGATACATATAGAGCTAGAGTTATTAAAATTTAGCCTTATTATTGTAACCTAGTGAATCAACATTTCTGTTGAAAAATGTTTCTATTAAAATAGCTTTAGTGTGTAAGAGTTTTTCACTACCTCAAATTATAATTGATGATGCCTATTCTTGCGTCAAAGGTATACACCAGATAACAGCACTTGAAACAGACTAGTAAGATTCAAGGATAATATCCTAAACAAAAAAAATATCACACACAAATTTTTTATAAATCATCGACAATTAGACTACAGGGGAAAGTTTAATACTCTCCTGAAATTCTTATCCCCGAAGACTTTGTCTGCAGCGGAATAATGTTCAAAACAAATCTAACTCTTATTTATGGATGTAATAGTTAAAAAAAAAAAATAAATTAAACAATTATAATAGTTCAAATTTATTACTAATAATCAAATATTTTATACAGAACGTTTTTCATTTATATTGCCAACAAAATAAGTTTTGTTTAGACCCTCGTCTATATACTCAGTGGCCATTATTATTTATTTTATTCAAATTTATATTATTATGTACAATTTGCCAGATTTGTGCATATGTATTCGTATTATTTAAAAATTTTTTAACGCTTATTTACAGTATTATTCATGTAAATGCGTATCTTCAGTCCTGATAAATTTATATTTCTATTTTCGGTGAATTTAAAACGTTTTTTTTATAAAAATATAATTTAATTATTTTGGGAAATTTGCCATTAAACATTAATGCATAAATATCTAGCAACATGATTACTTATGGAGACTATTTATGTATTCCTGATAGTTGCCGTTTAAAAAAAAAACGATGTAAGCAATTTTATTGGCTTTACAACCCAAATATTATAAAACTTAAATAAAAATTGAGAATATCATAAGCTCCCCAACTTGTTCCGATTTCATAAAAAGAGACCTAATGACAATAGTAAACAGAAATTTATATTAAGTACAAATATATGCATGATTTTTAATCACATACGTGTCATGAAAAACGTTTAGAGAAAAAAGGCGAATAGTTATCACCGTCAAAACTTTTATAAATGATACAGATAATTCAAAAATTACTAAATAAAATTCTAGTTGCCCTAAATTCAGAAAGAAAACTATTTGTCTAAGAAATGAACATATATCTAATAACAATACCAATTTTTCGAGGACCAACTTAGCTTAATCTTGATAACAGTATATGTAATAAATTTATTTTAACAAAAGCTTAATATTAAAGTGCATACAAATCAAACAATGAATATTTGTTAAGTTGGTTCTGTTTCATTCAGAGAATTGCGGGACTAGGAAATATATAATGGTTTTATAATGCGATTAATTTCATAAGTTTTATGGCAATATAAAGTATTTCAAGATTTAAATAAACTAAAAACTATTTCTATCGTGGATAATTGCAAATTTCACACATCTTCTAAGAAGAAAAAAGCTAAGGACCTGAAATAATGTATCAATAAAATATTTTCTATCTTTCTCGCCGCAATCTACTCCTTGTCTTGAGATCTTTTCTTTGATTCTGCCGAGATATAATTCAGTTAACACTAAAATAGATAATTTTCGCAATTTCTAAATTCGAATCTTTTTTTGATTCAGAGTAAAATTTCAATGTGTAATTTTTAACTTACAGCCATAGACATCTAAAATTTATATTTCTGACAAATTTTCATATTAAAGTAAAAATATTATTATGCATGTTAATTATAATAAATTCGGTCTTTTTAGTGATTATTGTGTATGCGAATGTTAGTTAAATATTCTGTATTTCATTGCTTTTTTAATCCTGTTTCCTGAGAATTCAAATCTTTTATACTTATTTTCATCTCAAAAAAAACTCGAATAGATGCGATTAATAATTTTTATAAATTCGAGATTACGCCATTCTTCATTCTGCGAAAATTTTTTTTCATATGCAACAGACATGCGAACGATTCTGTAAAAAGTGTTATGATATCAATAAGATATACTTCTAATTCATATAATAATTCCGTTTTTTGTATTTAAAGTTGTGGACTTCTTAGTTTATGTTAATTTATTTTTTGTTTTAAGGAATAATATTAATAATAGTAAAGAAAAAAGCTTTCAAATCAGAAATATTCTGCTACGTTTTGTTTTTGAAGGGAGTAAATAATGAGAAATCGCTTGTTGAATAAGCATAGGGCAAAGCTATATAAGAATTATAAACAAACTTTTCTCTAAATTAGGAGAAGTAAATTCTAAAAAAAAATATATTGGCAGCATAAAATTGATAGAGGGAATAAAATGCCAATGATAATAATCCATACACCACTAAAAATTGGCTAATTTTTGAATATTACGGTTGACTAAAGAAATGAATGGAGATGACTTTACACATATAACTATTCCCGGAATTTCGCCAGTTCGATTCCATTCACAAGAAATAGTGAAGACATAAACTGAATAAAAACTTTACCCGCACCATTATTATACTTCTTCCCAAAATTTACAAAAAAGGAATATAGAATATTTGGAGAAAAGTTAATTCAATCCACAACATACTTTGGCCCCATGGATGGGCAAGAGAATAAATCCCTTTAAATATATCTTTTCCATTATAAAAAATGTCCAAAAAAACAATGCCCTAAGCTAAGAACTAAAAAAAATTGTTCATTTGTAAGCTAAAATTAAAGTAGGCGTAAGCACAGATATTTACCATAGGTATCTGCAAAAACTCACTACCGTCTTGTGGCAAGACGACGACTATACTCTTTTGATTGATAATGTAAAATTCCATCACTCAAATTAAACATTGTTATATTGGTATTCCTAAACTGTCAATAAAGTCCCTCGTACCCATCTCTTTTGAATCATAATGAAGAAGTATTATCTCTTATGAAGTCAATGGTAAAAGGAGATCCAAATATATTGCATATTAGGACTGATTTCTGCAGGAAAATAACTATTCAGAATTTAAAGAATTTTATAGGTCCTTCCTCAAGCCTAATGAAAGGTTTTAACCTTTGATCAAAATCAAAGCAGAGGTTATAATAAAATATAAATTTTTTAAAAATCCGAGATTTTCTTTTTTTTGGGGAAAAAATATTTTTCTACACTTTTTTTATCATTTCTTTTTCTATTGTTTTGGTAAATTATTTGATCCCGCTGTTATTATAGTTTGCTTAATTGTTACTGCCCTACCCATTTCTTCTGCCCATATCTTTCTTAAACGTCAAGTTTATTTTATTTGTAAAAATGTTAAATCCAGACGAAGCCTTACAACATATGTCTGTTTTCGAATGTCCTCATTGAATTTAAATATCAGAATTTAAGATTTATTTTTCTGAAAATGAGTAAATCGATTCATTTTCTGCTCTTTATATTAGGGGGTTAGGAAAAAAAGAAAATATAAGCAATGCTATTTTATACAGTACAATGCATTTTTTTTAACTAATTAAAGGGAAATGTAATGTTGTATCCCATATTGTAAGATAAAAAATTAAGGGAAGAGATTTTTATTGAATAAAATAGAAGAAAGTTCATTGTTTAGGTTTAATATAATGTTGGCAGAAAATTAGTGTCATGCCGTGTTTTTTCTGAAATAGAAAAATTACATTCATAACTTCAATTTCTCACTTTTTGTAATGATTGATCGAGAGACACCAATTATTCCGCAATGCTCCAACATATGCATTTAAATATGTTGTTATTTCTGGGACCTTATTTCGGAATATTATAATTGGATGTCTCAAACGGGCAATGAACCATACCCAAAATTAGATAAATGCAAAGAATAATAAAATATAATCACCGAATATAAAAATATCACAAAGATGGTTAAGAAAAATTTTTAGTTCTTCAACAAAATTTTAAGATCTTACGTTAGGATTCGTTTGTAAATAACGTAACATCAAAAATGGAGCATCTCTTACCCGCCTTTCACGAGCGATCGTTTACGCTTTATGTTATTTACAGGTAACTGATTATTGCCTGCAGGTTAAAATTTTTCATGAAATAATAATTCTTTAAAGTGAGATCTTAAATAAAAAATTTACCTATTTTAAAAACTTTCATTTCTGAATAAGAGCTGCAAGGACACCAATTCTAAATTTATATTTATTGCTTGTTTTTTAATAACCTTGATGCTTTAGAAACACACAATACCTATTTTTAATTTAAAATATTCAAATAAGAAATGCTCCTTATGAACAGGTTTTGTAAAACACTATTCAATAAACCGGTACCGGTCCTAGAAAAAATCCTATGTTATATATCATATATGAAAAATTTTCAAATAGATACTCTTTAGTACTTTGAGACAAATAGAAAGTTAAGGAATAATGCCATAAAATATATTATAAAAGTACAAGAGTATTATTGAAGGTATTAAAATGTAAAATTGGGATTAACAGTTCAATAAAAAATAAAGGTCTTTTTTTTTAAATAAATCTTTACTGCAATTTTCGTATTTATTTTGAAATATAGATATACATTAATGATTTTTTTTTTAAAACGCACATTATGACGTCATCAATTCTAACCACATGCCTTTGGCTAAATTGGCATAGGATAACGTCAGTTATAAGATTGCTTCAAATTAATTAATATTCGATTTTATTATTAAAATAGCAAAATGCATAAAATTTTGTAAAGTTTTTCCCTTTAAATATTTAAAAACCACCTCGCATTCCCTTTTTTGTTACATTAGATGGAATTAGGTAGCGAGGAAGATGATTACTGATACGACCACATTCATTTTTGTTTAAGTCAATTTATTTTATTAAAAAAATTGAATTAAATCCATAAATCGCATATACACTCCAAAAATAAATAAATATGGGTTTACTTAATTAAATTAATGGCAGCTGAATTGACTTCTGAGTGTAGGCGTATGGGAGAATAATGCTCTACCACGACTGCTTCATTTTCACTCATATGTTTTTGAACCATTCTCGTCGCTTTTTTTTAGCAATAGGGATTTGAAAAAAATTACTCTTAAACTATGGCGTAGTAAATATAAATAAAAGGAATTGAGTTTGATATTTGGAATATAAATTCTTAAGGTAATAAATTCGAAATGAGTCAAAAAAATTACAGGGAAATTACTATTTAAAATATAATCAGACCGTACAAAAGATGTATTTTCAACGAAATAATAATAGCTAGCATAAAGCTAACACTGTATTTCATAAGTAAAAGTTCTTAATTTTAAATATCATTTATAATTGAACTAAAAACTATATATTATCCTCACTTTTTTGATGAATTTAGTTTTAGATTTTGCAGCGTATGTAATAAATTAAAGTTCAAATTTAAAGATTATAATTAAAACCCAAAAATAATATTTCTAATAATATTCAATGCTTTAAAGCAGTTTATGATTTGTTGCGTTTACCATTTCCAAAAAAGAGGAGATCCTATTTTTAAGTCTCCGAATCCATCAATAACATTTTCAATATTTATCATGAGGATTCAACTATTTACGGAGCGGGACATCATAGTATTCACGCAAAACTTTATACTCTAAAATCTATTTTCAATTGAATTAAGGTTTTGAGAATATGCCGATAAGCGTAAAATATAAACAAAGTTTATATTAAGACAAGTTTTAAGTTCATCCTAAAGATGAAATCTCACAATATTTACTATTAACACGGAATGATTTCGAATAGACTTCTCTCAAATCAAGAAAATCCATAAACATACTTTTGTTGTATTAGCCTGAGACAATATTCAATTTTCTCAATCCAATTGGCAGAAATCCTCCCACAGAGAGGATTTATTTATTTTTACTTTTGATGCAGATGGGTAAAGAACAGCATCTTGATTTAGTTTAGAAACCTGCAATCAATGTTTGTATGTTAATTAATCTTGAATTTAAAAAAAATAAAATTGGTCGTGTTATAAGCCGTCATATTTAAGCGGAAATTTTAAGCCTATTTTAAATATTACTTTGGGGTTGTTTTCTATTGGATATAATTTTTTGTGTTTTCGTGGTTAAGCCATTTTTTTTACAGTTTTATAGATTTCTGTACGAAATCATGCATTGTTCATTTATATTTGCTGCCAAACTGTGTCAATGAATTATTAATCGCGGTAATAAATTTACATTTTTTGAAAGCGGCGAATTCTTATTCATTTTTTATTACAAGTATTTTTTATAAAAATTTTTACATGTCGGTTATGCATAGTCGTTGTTTCTAATTTTTATAATACCTTTTTTATGGACCATTGTAATTCGAAATGGTATTTGCCGTAATTTAATTTGAGTTTTTGCTTCATAAAACCATTATATTTTATTTAATATTGTGAATTTATTTTATTTAAACGTTAACTTTATATTTATTACTTATAATTATAAAATTATAGCAAAATATTTGATAATATAAGTTAAGAATCCTTTATTGTCAATTTTAAACACATGGGCTTTTTTTTGACAATATCTAAAACCTGAAGATACACATATAAATAGAAAATAAAGCTGAAATACCTTGAATAATTTTTCCCCAAATTATTAAAATCAAACTATATTTAAAAATAAAAACTCTTATTTATGAAATAACCTGTATATATGTAGAGTAAACACTATACATAAATATGACAATATACGGGTCAGTCTGTTGTTCATTTGCAGATGCTAGGTAATATGTTTCCATTGTGATATATGCGAAATGTTCTGCCATTTTTCCTTTAGGGCCTATTTGCATGGACTAGTAAAGATCAATGATGAAGTTCAACGTTATATTACACACATTAGAATGGCGCCATTAGAAGATTTGCTAAACAATAAAAGGCCTTTGGAGGTTGAACCGCGAGAAAATATTTTTGATTTAGATCTACGCCCTAATAAACCAAACTGTCTAAAATAAGACAAATGCGAAACAGTAAAAACAGCATATTCGATTACCTTATAACCTCAGGGAGAAAAAGACTGCCGAAATAACATCCAAACACTAAGAAGAAAAATAATATATGAGAATACAAAATAACACGCGACAAAGAAAAATTTTTTTAGTATGTTGTTGACACACCTTAAATAGCCGTTCTGTGCTAACTAATCAGATGCAGTAACCTGCGCATACGCTAGGTATACTTGATACCATGACAAGCTTGAATTCTAGAAACCGAGGGCGCCCCCGTATGATTGAAACTAATTACCTCGTTTTCTTCTGTCCTTAACATTTTTATGCGGATAATTTCCTTGTACTGACCTAATCTGCTCCGTGCTACCGACTGTTTAGTTCTTACGATAATTGTCAACAAAATACGATCCAGCCCGCTTAGACAAAATTTAAACGCTATGGGTTGACTGCTTGGCTGGCTTGAGATTTCTATTATAATGGGATTGACATTTAGTATACCATTATATTAATTTTATAGTTAAATTACACCGGTACGCTATATTTTAAGTGTTTAAAATAAATATCTTATAACTGTGTTACAGTTTCAATTAACAAAATTTGGTAAGAACTGAGAAGTTAATTCGTGTTTTGTTTCGTCTGACTTTTGTCAAGGAATTGTCCAGAGTACATACGATATTTACTACTGATTAATATAGAGTTTCGATGAAAGCAGATCTGCTAAAAAAAAGGCTATGATCTATATGCGCGTTTTAATAATTCGATTCTAAATTTTCAGATTAATTTAAAAATAAAATTTTAATCAGTACAGGCTCTAATAAATACATAAAAGGGAAGGTGGACAGGCCGTATTATGATGATTATTTTGTAAAGCTAAGTTATATTAGGGTTATTCAACGAGATATTATAATGGGGAATATTGAAAATTCACTAATATATTACATAACTCTAAGAATAATATTCAAATATTAGGCATACAAGAATAAAATATCCTCATACAAATATACACAATTTTTTAATTAATGCCGAATTGGTGGGTAACTGGATCTATTGATGGATAATTTTGGCTTCATATATATTTCTTTCACTAAAAATGAGCTAACTTTAACTTAAAACAAATAAACTAGTCGAAATCTAAAAACATAAAACATAAACTTAACTAAATTTAATAAAAAAAAATAGAGATGATTTTAACTTTAATTTAAACCAGTTTCGTTTTTAATATGGGTTTGAAATAAAACAAATCGTTTAATAGTAATAAATTAACCTAAATAGATCATTTGAGGTTTGTAAAAAGTATAATAATCAGATAAAATATTGAAAGAAATATTTTCGATTCAATAAGAAAATAAACAATAAGCTAATGTGTTTTATCCATCATTTACTGTGCGAGACACGTGTTGGAAAGAAGAAATATTCATCCTAATCCGATTGTAGAACTACCTCGTTTGAAAAATGTAATCACCCAAATAGAAAAGAAATCACCTTTTTCAACGGTAAGTTATCGGCCGACACAGCGTATCCTGCCTACCTGCATTCAATAGTTTATAGGTGAGGACTCTTTACTAAATCTATAAAATCATAAAATTGGTAAACTTTTAAACTTAGAAAATCGTACTCGTATTGAATGTCATACGATTTCCAATTATCAGATATAATTTTACCGACAAATATAATATTACCAAATATGATCAGATTCTAAGTTACTTGATCTTTTTTTGTGAAAAAAAACTAGGAAGTATTTATTTCTTTGCTAGTACCCCCCCCCCTCCGATCTTTTCCATCGAGCTCATTGTGACCTTAAAAAATCGCCGTCTGTTATATTTCTTCGGTTACCATCTATCTGGATCAATTTCATCAGTCGTACCAGGTCGATATTTTCCTGGTTTTTCCTACCGTATTGTTACAGAAAAAATTCATCCCATAATTTGACCAGGATGTAATGGTTTATGAGAATGCGGAAAGAAAAAATATCGAGGTTTCTCTCATAGCTGTTTTGTTATTTTTATTAAAGAAAAGAGGAATCAATAATAATTTGTCTGTTGACAGTTTTCTGCAACAAATCGATGTGTTTTTTTCTGGCTATTATTGCAATGAATTATGCATTTGGCCTGAAAGTGCCTCGTTTCGCCAATTTAATAAATTTTGACAGTAATTTTTTTAATTTATTTTAATAAATAGTAATTTTTATATATTTACATTCTTTGAATTAAATGTCGAAATTTAGAATATTAATATATTTGTACATTTCGCATTTTGTTTAATTTAATTATTAACGTAGAATTTTTATTAATTTTATATAAATCGTGAAATCATATAATAGAAGAATCATTATCAATGTGTCATTGTATTTTTAAGAAAAAATATCGACAAAATTATTATAAACATGTGATTGAGACGTAAAAAATATGTTATAAAAATATTACAGGTGTCGCAAAATAAGAGAGACCATATATGGAAGGGGTGGCTAATAACTTTATAAGTAAATTGCAAGCATAGCTATATTAAATAAATCATTTAAAGTGTTTCTTATAAACCTTAGGGATAAATTGTTAGCGAAAAAATTGATGAAATTTAAGAATCAGCAATAATGATAAACCTGTACAATTTATCCAGTTTATTAGCTTTATTGTGCACACAATAACTGTGTCCTATATATCAATAAACCCAGCATTAAATCCTTTCATTCTTCGTAAAAGAAGATTAAAATTATTTATAATCTATTTAAATGGTTCAAATACGGCAAACTATTAAAATTTCATCAGGGGAGAAAGGATTTATAATTCGAACATTATTTAAAAGAACTCCTTATTTGTAAATCAAAAAATATATGAAATTTAAGCTCAATTAGATTTAAGATTGTGGAAATAACGTACAAGACTATTCCTTATATCTATCGCAAATTATATAAAATAATATTCAGTCAATCTAAACCAAATCTACTTTTAACTGTTTATCGTTATGACATCCAAATTTTAAAAGATTTATTCGACATTATTTGAGGCCTGGATTGAGGTTGCACTGCACATCTATTTAATGTTAGATATATTGTTAAATATATCAGATTTAGTGACTGGCACTTGAAATATGTTCGAACTTAATTCCCAAATGCAACAAAAATAGTGGATAATTTACACTTGGAAAAAAGGAATGATAAAAACTTTAAAAAAGCAGAATTCAAATTGAATTTAAAATGACGTTTATGTCGTTTTATGTGCGTGGGAACTAGTAGCACCTGTCATTCTACAAGATGATGTAATTTCGTGCACATTTAATCAGAATTTGGGAGAGATATGAGCTTTATTGCATCAAATTCCGAATAATTTGTTAAAAAAAATATATTAACATGCATACGATTATTTTTAGACAGCGCATGTTGAAAAGCAGTACAACCAAAAAATATACCAGTTGTGCAGTTTGAGCATTCTCTAATTTGAAATGAACTATGTATAAACGTAACTCAGTAGATTTTTGGCGCAATAGATTAAGTGAATCAATTAAAAAGGGGGATATTGGTATGCGTGATCTTATTGAAGAAAAAAGAAAGAAAAACAAAGATTAATCTTTTAAACATTATTGTTTGTAGAAATTTCTTTTCATCTTAGAGATAAAATATTCAAAAGGAACATTTAGATAATGGGAAATCCATAAAATGTATCAATAAAGAAATAATTAAGGCGAAATTTTTATCATTATTTTTTAAACTAAAAACTATTAAAACCATATTGTATATTATTTTTTTTATGAAAATACATAATTCCAGATTGGTTTTACAAAGATGCGTTATGATAGGCACGAACTGAATGTTAAATTCATGTTCTTAATAATATATAATAGATCCAGAAACTATCTCCATAAATTTAAAATAAAATAAAAAAGTATAATTCAATATAAAAAAATCGATTAAAGGATCTTTCACGGTTCGGAATTAAGCAAAATGATAATATAAAATTTCGCTCAACGGATGTTAAAGCCTTTTCGAACTCATGAAATTACTATATACCTATATCTTTTAATAAGCATCCTTTCCTTCTTACTATTTTTGACATTTTCTTCTGACTTGGAAGGAAATTCTTTTTTTTACAAACAAAGGGAATGAAAAAAATTCTTTAGAGGAATATTTCTTGTGCGAGTAAAAATTTTCAAATCGAAAATAATCGCAAACATACGATTACTCGTTTTTATTGTATATTAAAACACGAAATAGGGTATAACTTATGATGTACCTATTATAATTAATTTACAATCTCTGGGATGCATCAAAAGTAAATTTCCCAATATAGAAAATGTAACAGACAGGATATGGAATTCTATCTGCAAATTACTTCTAACAGTTAGTTTGGTTCTTAAACAGCATCATACGCAATAAAAGATATATTTAAATTTAAGAGATCGAAATTTTAACATAAAGAATATAACTATGAATATTCCCTTGTAATAATATGTCCAAACTACAATACGTAGTATTAACCATAAAAACATTGAGATGCGCTAAATACCTGCTTCTTCCAGCAGGATTTTGCAGAGAACCTTTGATTTGAATAACACTAATTAGGCTATAGTCTCAAGAAGTTTCAGACAATTACAAAATCCGGATAAAAAAAAATATGGTTGTAATTATTTAAATTAAGGTCATTGCGGCATATACAGATAAAAATGAGGGCGTAGGAAGAAGGAAAATAAATAGCGCCAAACTTGATCAAAGATTAAAATATTATTGAAGTCTAATCAGACTTGCAAACAAATTTATAAGAGGCTGATAAACACTCGCCCTTTTCTTAAGAACTTCACTCAATTTCTATAATCGGCTATTAACAGTATTAAATTGTAATAATTAATTTTTTTCAAGAATGTAAGAAACATGTCATTAAATATTCGTAATTATCAATTGGAATAAAATTGTTACGGGATTTCCAAACCTAATATAACATCGTCCAAAACTGAATTTACATTATTTAAACATAATAATTTATGATTAATTGTTCGATGTATAGCATTTTTTTTTTAAATTAAACTTTTTTTACATTGAATAACCGATTTTTTTTTAATTAACCGATTCTTTATACTTACACTTTAAATAAATTTGCTTTATTACTATTTTAAGGTAACACAAATATAAAATAATTACATAATCGGCAAACAAATTTAATTATTTATAAATGGTAGACCTGATATCGCAAGTGAAATGTTA
>SGJC01000644.1:0-12620 GCA_009887335.1 Henneguya salminicola
TGGCGGCGCCGCTAAAAAAAATAAATGCCGATTAATTTTTATTTTTACCAAAATTTATGCTTCAATGAGTAATAAAATTATTTAAAAAGTATAAAAAATTATTTAAATTACTTATCTGCAATTTATTATTGATTTAAGGATATGTAACAATTTAAAAAAATTAAAAAATATCATTTGAAATATTTTTTAGCGCCGCCGCCAAGCGGGGGGCTATTATTGTAAAGTTCAACCTATAAAAATATTGAGAATAGGATTATATTCTACGAAATAGAAATATTATAAGAATGAAAATACTAATATAATGCGCGTGGGCTCGTAAAAAATGGAGGGGCGGTCCTATTGTATGATTCAGTCTTCAAATATGATCGATTAAAAATAAATTTAAATTCAACGATTTATTTCAATCTAAATAAAATGTCAACTATTCTCTATTAGCATTCATTGTATGTCTAAAAATAATAGTCCAGCATTCTTATAAAAGTTATCCGGTCAGCCGCCCATTTTTTGGTTCTTTTCTGAGTAAATTCTTCCCTGACAAAACTTTAGTACTATAAAGCTATTCCTGTTTGTATTTACGTCAAAGCAGTTACGAATTTTCAAAGAGTAGAGGAGTAACTCAAATTTGGGCTGAATTCTTCGTTGAGCTGTTTCGGCGAAATTATTTATTATTCATTTATAGGCCAAATCTCTTCAGGAAAGGGTGGCCTACATCTAGCTACATCCCTGTTTCGTATACCTAAATATATATCTTTAAATGCCTTAATTATTCGATACGCTAATAATGGACAAGATAACTATATATTTGAAAAAAAATTTTCAAGGGAATTAGTACGAGAAAACCAGAATAATAGAATTATTCTTGCAACGATAGCCAAAATTACAGTTACTGTAAAAGGTCATCATATTCGTTTATTCTAGCCTCTTTCTTCTATTTCGCACAAGATGAAAAAAACCGTAATATATGTTTGTTGAAAATATTGTATTTATATCGCCGATCTCAGGTGATTCAAATAGTACCAAATTTCAATGATATATGAACCTTTTTGTATACGTCCTTTCTGGCTTTTTTGTAAAAAGTGCGCGAAAAAATAGGAATTGCAAATCATTTCATTCAACACGAATAACGTAAATTTGTTTAAATAAAAAATGTGATACTTTAAACTACCCGTCAACCAATACCCCTTGTAACGGGGCCAATAGTTGAAAAAGGTTTGGGTAGGGTTTATGGTGAGCTACCCCAACGCTACCGATTATTGTGGCAGTGGTATATACCTGGAAGCTGGTGTGGAAATGGTGGGGAATAGTAGAACCACCAACAAAAAAGATCGTGAGGTCTTACACATTTAGTCTGATTAAAAAAATAAGAAATTTAATACTTGTGAAAAATAATATTGCCAGCTCTTTTCCTCTTTCCATACAAACACTGAAATTTTACTAAAAACCATGCCGTCCTGAAGAACCCACAGGTTGATAACAAGAAACTTGATTTAGAGCTAGCCTAGCCACGGGAGAGTTGGTCGTTGACAGTCAGGGGATACCACCTGTAAAAAAAATATTTTGCAAGTGCAGGGAGGTAGGGCAGACAAGATATAATTTCTAACGAGCACTACCGATCCAGACACTTGTGAATTTATCCTTAGAGTCCTTGCCTTGCTTATGCCTACCTGGAAGTAATAGGTGGGGTGATATGTCATGCGGGGGGAACCAGACACTACTATTGAGAGTCGTAACTATGTTCGCATCAATTGGCTGATTGTGAAACTCCTCAACTGGAGAGGAGAGGAGCAAGGTTTTGCTCTTCCCTCCATTAAAAAAATGTTGTTACAGTTTTCAACCTATTTTTTGACAGCTGGGGTTCCCAACGTTAACCAATTTAAAAACTCCAAAAATTCGAAAAACTTGCAAATATAGATAAGAAATACAGTAGTTATTTTAAACATTAGACCTCTACTTTTAAAACACCAGCCAAAATTTGACAAAGCCCTCAGTTGCTTTTCTTTGCTAATCTCACGATAATAGTGGTACTTACCACGATAAGACGCTGCTTAAATTTTAACATGAATTTTTACTGCTTTCTCAGGTATTAATTGCCGAACACATAACACATATCTGAATTGATGTTTATATTCCTATGGTCATCACTATCAACCTGCCACACATAACAGGGCTTGAAACAAACTTACGCTATATTTCACATAATTTTTTGTTGTGAAAAACTATATCTATTGAAAGACTCGAACCAACGCTGTTCGAGTGCTTAATCAAGCTCTATACGAATCGGCTACTCCGACAAACGTTTACCGATATAAATATAATTATCTTACCAATTTTTTAATTTTAAAGATATCAGAAATGCTTTATAAATAAAGCTAGCAACCTGCATACACCGAAATGTTGCGGAAAAAATATCTTCAAAATAGCTATTTATGAATAAATTTATTATTTTCCAAAGTATCTAATATGAACTTTAACGTTATTTTTGATCATTTAGTTTTTACAGTTGAAATATTAAAACTGAAGAACAAAAAGAAGATATGGATAAACATTGTATAAAAGCGTTATCATGAGTTTTTATTCAATTAAAAAAGAATAATTAATTAAAATAAGTGTGCTTAATTGATAAATTACTGGAAAGAGGTAAACACAACAAAAAAAGCGGACTATTAAGCTTAAAGAGATTATTATAACAGAAACGATATATTGTTTACTTCTGAACTAGTGTTTAAGGGCCATGGAGAAATTACTTTAAATTTAAGACAGCCACCTAGTTGTAACAGATATGATGCAGAATAAATCACGAAAATGTTTATGAAGGACTGGATCTAACCGTTGAAATTTTATTTGCAGCAGTTGTAATATTTTCATTTATAAACCGATTTCGAGCTTTACAATCTTGTTGTTCAGCTAATTTATAAATTCACTATTAACATATAATTTTTTCATACGATAGCCCTATCCTATATTTTATTCGTGCCAAAAAAAAAAATAAAATTCTATCATTATCTCCTTCACCTGAATCCCCATCGTAGAAATAACTCTTTATGATTGCTAGATATTTGATTGTGTTTATATGATGCTGGTAAAGAGAGGACAGTTTGGTTTACTGGCTGAGAAGATGGTACAAACACATCATGCCATATATTTTTAATCATCTTCGACATTAATGTTTACTTTGTATTATTCCATGTATTGCAGTAAACGTAATTTGAATAGCTTAATTGATTATCTTCAATTAAGTTTCTTGTTCTTCGTGGGCTGTAGTTTGCATCACAGTTTTAACTATAGCAGCCTTAACTTCAGCTGAATTATTACTAAGGTTGTGCTGGTTCCTCCCTTTTGTTACCTGATTAGAAATTGTCAAAGTGTGTAATCTGGCTCTACACCCATCATTTCTTGATTTACATCTCTAGAACATTAAAGTTTCGTTAGCGTTGTTTTTATATAAGACAAATATATCCCTTACATTCCTATTTGATCTTATTTCTAGTAGAACGAATTGCACCAGGCATAATTTAGACAATAATGAAACGACGCATGTACAAAATTTAATTACAAGGGAACTATTAATAATTTTTTAGGCATAAATATATATCGTGAACGTCATTGATATATCTTATTTTTATAAATTAATTCACAACTGCCTTCTAAAATTTATATAGAAACAGATAATTCTAATAAATAGTATAAAAAAATTACATAAATTGGGACTAAACTTCTGCAGAACCTATATCCCTTATGAAAATATAGAAAAGTTTGTGAGTGGTAATAACCATGTAAATTTAGCGCTATTTTTTTTCAAAATTTCGCAAATATGTCAAAATCAAAATAAAATAAAATCTTAAGAATTCAGTGAAAATTAATTAAAGAATGGCCGCTTTTTACCAAAAAATGATTTAATTACGGACATCGTATTTTTAGCTGTTAAATTTATCAACCCAATTTCATTCGACATTTTAGGATTGAATTCAACAACATCAAGGCTTACGAGGCGACCTATTTTATTTAAAAATAATTTTACCTGTATTGTTAACGCATTCTGAAATATACAATATTTCCCTCATAGTGAGGCCTCCTTTAACTAAATATGAATAAAATGTGTATTACCAGGTGTTCCCGTGCAGGGTATAAAAGAAGGATCAATACTGTCAATGTCAAAACTGACATGTAATGGCTTTGAACAACTATTAATAAAATCAACATTATTTTACGTTGGATCGATCTTTCGAAGTGCGCATGTGATACACTCATGAATACCCAGTCGGTCAATAGTAACCATGTCATAGGTGCATATATTCAAATCTCTAACCGTTTCACTAAATTGTATAAAAATAAAAAAAACATTTCGCCACTGTCCATTTGTCTGATACCGATATAGGCAAGATGAGACGGCTGAAGAAGGCTAGTTATTATAATCAATAAAATAGAACCTTCCTCGACACCATTGGTATTCTGTCGGAACCGCTTTTAGAGCCTGACTTATATTTAATATAATATACCTTTTCACGATGATCATTTAATATAAAACTAACAGGCATACCATGTACACTACCCGAGGGACTAGTGTCCACTCTATTTAAATCGGTATGGGCGTCAATCTAAAATTTTATTAAATAACCTCAAATACCCACAGGACACATAAATCAGGATATGTCTTGAGCATGCCCGATATCGTACCAGTAGCAATACTTGACTATTAAATTATAAATCACCTATGGTCTCCTCCAATGTTCAAGCAGAATTGTTTCTTTTTAGACTGGTCATGCACAGTAGATGAAATTTTTTGACACATTTGACTGCATAACTCTATTTTTGTTTTCTCACATGAATAATCGCACTGCAGCTGATTTTTTGAAACGACATTAAGGCCAAGTTTGGATAATTTGTCACAAAGGCCAGCGCGAATGAGATATTCTGGACCTTCTTGAACTCCATCCTTATTCTAAGATATAATAAAATGAAAATTCAATCTGATAAAAAAAATTCATATTTTTGTAATAAAAAACCTGTTTCTTGATTATGTCAAAGCTTAATATAAAATCGATATCGGATGTTTTAGAATTGCGATAATAACAGCCTAGAGAGACATGTAAAGGAAATTCTCGGCTCGAATCGGATAAAAATTGCCACATTACATGAATCATTCTTATTAAATATTGCACTCATATCTTTTGTATTTTTTCGACGATTAAGTAAACCAGATTCCGTGTTTAATACCGACTATATCCGATGTGTTCATGAATAAATTTGACATAAACTATGATGGAATTATTTTAGTTATGCCTTATCAAAATATCGCGCGAAAGGGATAGAGCCAATGGGTAAGGCGGTTTTGCTCTTAAAACCACCCTGGTGCTTATAGTACGCAAATGAAGTCCAATATTGTTGGAATGGTACGCTATTGGTGCCGGGGACTAGGGTATTGGAATATAATTTATCGTATTGGGGGTTAGTAAAAATGTTCATTTAAATAAAATGTATAATAATAATCCATCGAATACCTAACAACTTACGTGGAGGAGTTGGCAGTCGTATGGTGCCGACTTATAAAAAACCTTGATATAAGTTCGGATCGTCGAGATTAATTTACTTAGGAATAGTATGGAGAGAGATATATAGGGGGTTAGGCTGCCAACCAATGCCCCAAAGACACTGCTTACCAACTGAGAGGAGACCAGGTTTTACGTTCAGTGGGTGAAACCTCGACACTTTTTCTTATATTTGGACTTATGTGTTTACGTGGTAGTTGGCTGTAGACGAATAGTAAATCGAGAAGCTTTTCAGAAAAGAGAGTAGCAAGTTTTTAGACATCAAGTAGATTATAATAATTATTACTATAATCGCATGAAAAAAGATATAAAATATTATTAACAGAATAAATAATTACTGATTAAATTATAACTAACACTATATTTTCGCAAATAATTTTTAATTTTTAGAGCATAAAATTATAACGAATATCAAATATATTTTTTTTAGGAACGTCGAATATAATCAATAAATAAATAATTATTCAATTAATTAATTGGTATAAATAGAGTCTATTTTTAGAATTAACAATAATAATTAATGTAAGGACATGTTACTTGGCAAATAAAGTAATTAAGTGGTGTAAAAAAATTATCCGTTAAAAAATATTATATTTATTCATGCTGCACGAGATAATCAATTGTTACAATTGAATTTTATATAATAAAACTTACTTGTCCGTGCTGAAATTGAATCAAATTTATTGAAATATCTTTCGAGGTCATGATCTCTTGCATTGATAATCTTGTAAATAAAATTTAAGCACCGCCTAGAGTATAATCCTTATTTACAACAAGATAAATATTTAAAAATTTTAATCGAATAAAATATCATACTATTACGCCTATTTTTATAGAATCCCATTTGAATTATGTCATGTAAATCTAAGCCCAATACAAAATATGATCGAATTCTATTTATTTCTCTGGGATCATCAATATTAAAAAATAATAATTTTACAATCAAATAGAACACCCCTTCAATTCTCGAGTCTATTTTTTTAAACATTTTAATAATTGGATAAATAATATTAGTGTATAATTTTAATAGTTTTGCTTCAATGTTTACTTTTTTTTATTACTGCTTTAAAGTATTTAAATATCAGCAAAAAGATTCAGACAATTAAAAAAATAATAATATTTAGATACAAAAAAAACAATAAAGTAGCACCCTTAAGAGATTATTGAGTGCTATTGTTGTTTGTTTTTGTCGCTCATTTTTCTTTAAAATGTCCCATTGAAATTTTTTATGCTTTTTAATAATATAAAATTAATAAAGGATCACCTTTACAATAATACCACCCCCCCCCCCGCATTTTGCGGCGCCGCTGAAAAAAATTAATGGTGATTAATTTTTATTTTTACCAAAATTTATGCTTCAATAAGTAATAAAATTATTTTAAACGTATAAAAAATGATTTAAATTACTTATCTGAAATTTATTATTCATTTAATGATATGTAACATGTTTAAAAAAAAAAAAATTAATCACCATTGATTTTTTTCAGCGGCGCCGTAAAGAGGGGGCTATTATTGTAAAGTTCAACCAAAATCTGAAAAAACTATAATGAAATATTAATATATTTCAAATAAGTTACCAGTTTAGGAGGAAAAAATATATGCGCAATTGCCGTTTGTGGAATATTCGCCGCACGCTAATCATCCATTTTAAAATATTTTACGTTTAAAAGGCAATATTAAATGTATTTATAATCCAAAAAATACAATATCATTTTTTGATCAAATGTTGACCAAGGACTAATTAGGAAAACCGAATGAAAATACCTCAAACCGCATACGCCAGGCAACGGTTTATTACAAGATGAAAATATGGTACAGCAAGAGATTTTCAAGATATGGTTGGCTTCTTCGAAATTTAAAAAATACAGAGTGATTTTTATTCACGATTTTCACAATCTGGAGGGTCCCGAAAAGTCTTTGTCTTTTTAAATCTGCGTCGGCCTAATCCATTTTTAGAACCCTTGTGATAGAGGAAACGATAAAACAGCATACTCTGCAAAACTTAAAAAGGGAGTTTCGGTTTAATATCATAAATTTTTAATGTTATATTTGGATGGAAATAAGTAAAAGCAAGAACATAAAAACAGATAATGAAATTCAGGTAATCTCACCATTTCTCGCAATTGAAGTTCGTTAATTATTAAAAAAATATCAAACTTCAAAAGTTAAAATTAAGCTGGATTACATTTTGCTATTATAATTACCTTAAAAACTGATACGACATCAAACAATTAAGGTATAACTATGTAAGATGTGTTTGGATATATTATCCGTATGCGAATTCATGATTCTTTTTTATTATATATTTTAACCGTATATTTGGCAGATAAATTAAATTGTCTGAAAAAATGTTTATTTGTTTATATTTACGTAGATAGAATAACGATTTTCTTTTGGTAAATAAAAGCATTCAAACAATTTATTTTATTATGTAACGGACTTTTGGATTTAGCAGACACCGCCGCGCCCGCATTAGGCCGTTACATCGAATTTTATTGTTCAGTCTATTATTAATGGGTGACGGTTGCATGCGAAAATAAAAAAAAAATATCGCCACTATTAATATCAAAGTTGATATATAGTATTGGTTTAACAATATTGCGATTTAAGTAAAGCAACCTAATTTAATCATAACGGCCAGGTGGTGGAATTTATTCGTCATCTTGATTTCTTTTCATTAATTTGATTTGATTTTAAGTTTAATTTAAGTTAGTCTAAGATTTAGTTCAAATATTTACAGTGCATTTTTATTTCATATCAGAGTTATTCAATTTTATCAATATTTAAAGAATTACTGATCGAATATTTTTCGAAAATTGTTTCAATAAAATTAATGCGAAAACTGTAAATTTAATGTCGTGCGGTTTGAAGATCGCCGGCGATACAATAAAAAAAATTAATGGCCTCTGAAGAGAGTCAAAATACCAAGCCTTCTTATGATTGTGGGATTTGTATGGATGTAGCAGTTGATCCTGTCGTAACATTATGCGGGCATTTATATTGGTAGCGATAAATAAATTAAATTAAGCTGGCCATGTTTAAATAAAGTATTTTTTACACTTTGAAATTAATAAGTGGTTAGAAATAGGGTCTAAAGATATTTGTCCAATTTGTAAATCAACGATAAGTAGCGATAAAGTAGTCCCTATATATTGCAGCAATAGCAACTCAAGTACAGACCCGAGGTTTTTTGACTAACCTTAGCATAGAGTAAAAGATCCTCCTCGTCCAAAAGCTCAGCAATCTGAATCAACGGGGATATTCGATAATTCTGAGGTAGATGAAACAAATAAAAATAATTAGATGGCTCAAAATTTTGCCTTTTCTTTTGGTATTGGTATGCTTCCTTTTGGGTTATTTACTGTAAAATCAACATTTTCTACTCCTTAGACTTTTTTTTATCCACGCGGAAGAAATCAATCAAACACCAATAATCATAACTTGCAACAAGAGGAGGAAGATCGTATTTTGTTGTTTATTTAATCCAAGATTTATATGACCATAAATTTTTCCTTTTTATTGGTATAGTATTGCTACTTTGGGCTTATTTAGTTCAGTAATATTTAAATTAGTTTCTTTTCGATATTTTTGTTTATATTTTGATCGTCATGTTTTAAACTGAACCATTTATGAAAAATGCTATATTTCATGGTAGTAGATTTCAACCATTAACCTAGCGCAGCCTCCCAAAACATTTTATTTACAGTAAAGTTAGAAAATTAATGAAATCATTAACAGTCAGGGTTTGTCAAATAAAGTGCATGGGAATAATCTTTAAGATGGTTAGCGGTGGAAATAAAAACAAAATATTTTACACAATATATGCGTGTAAATTACACTCACGGAAGATTTAAATTGCGCAGAATTCAAAACATTAAAATTGATAAAATAAATGGAAATTTTGTCTTTAATAGATATTCTTAGGGAATTAGAAGAATAACATGATATAAAATCATTATAAGTGTTACTAAGTGACTTAATATATTGCCAGTCAAGGTTTAAAAAGAATGGCTTAACAATTGATTTAAGAGGAATTCATTGTTTTTTTTCACTTAATTGGAACTGCACGAAATAAAAAGATTTCTAGAAAACGTTATATATTTGTTATGAGCATGCTCAATATTTTTAATTAAAACATTAACGGTTTAATAATTTTAATTCGCCATACAATGACTTTGGTGACTCAATTCTCATATTCAGTTACGCTCTCGGTTGAGGGCAGCTTTCACAAATGTGATTGACGCATTCTCCCTTTGCGCAAAGTGCAAAATTGCATCTTAAGGAAATGTCAGGATAAAAAAAGTTCCTATAAAAAATCGGTTCCTTTCGAAACTTGTTTAAAATCCTAGGAAATACTGCATTTATACAATTATTATAGAATTTAGCTCTAGATGTAATATTATTAATTAAAAAAAGAAAATACCGTTTATTAAAAACACCAAATTGAGCCGAAGTAATTCTTTTGAAACGAGTTTTGACGACGAATATTTTTTTAAGTAAATAAATACAATTTGCGATTTTATCAAATCCAGCTAATAAATTGAACAATTTTCTTTGCATTTCAATATATTATTAACCATTTAACTTTTATATTTAAATATAAAATTCAAAACTAATTTTTATATGGAAGCATTGAAGTCATCAGTTAAAACATAAAATAAAATTACAAAAATATATTGAGATCTCAGGTCGAACATTAGTAAAACTTTCCTGCGCATGTGTGTATCATTCTTCCAAAAAGTTTATTTTACGTAAAGCAATATAAAAGGCTGTCTTGTAAATATTAAAAAAAAAGTTGGTTAAACTTGTTTCTTATAACTTTAGAATTTTCGTACTAACATAAAATACCCTTAATCAGGAGTTCCAACAAATATTTAAATTAATGGCGCGCTGGGTTACATGTGATATTTTTACACGCCGATTAATGACAGAACCTACCTCAAGTTACATTTTTTTTAACTATTTTGCGAGGTTTGATGGCTCTTCATTTTTTAAATAGGACGTGAAAACGTCTTTTTAAAAATTTATACGCGTAGAGTAAATAGCATAAAAAAACGACCGATGTGAATGAGCCTATTAATAAAATAACGTGCTATATGGACTAAAAAATATTCCTACCATATCTTGGGATTCTAGCTACTATGTCACATAGGTCGCGTCTCGATCTCCAATAAAGCCTTTTAAATATGAAAAATAATAAAATGGAACTAAAAAAACGCCCTAATCATAAACCATGAAAATTTCTCCTAAAATAATTCGTAGTTTTTCAAAAAAAACGAATCAAAAAATATATTAAAAATACAGTTTTCGAAATTCCGATTACAAACGATACATTTATTCACGAACAATTTATAAAAGTTTCCCGTTTTTTTTATAATTTTCCTAACCCCATTTAAAAATGAAATAGTATTTAGCTCTGGGTTAGTTTTAAGCCATGAACCTCCAGTCGTCGTTATAAATAGAGGATAAATTGCTTGTTTGACGTCTTATTGCTGGAATTATCCTTTAAAAAAATCGTACGCTTAAACAGACACTAAGGATACCCGGAGAATTTAATTAAATCACCAATAAAATAAAAAAAAAGTACGAGTCCTAATCTTGTTCGATTTTAGCTTCTATTGAACGAATGCGGAATTCAGCTTGTTGAGCGTCAAATCAGATGATTTTCTAACGTTAAAAGTAAAACTCAATGCCTCGTCAACGATAGACAATTTAAGGGACACTCTTTTGATGAGCATACATTTTATTTTTGATCCGCATAGAAAAAATTAGGGATCATGACTGTTTTAATAACTACAATCTCAAGCCAGGCAGAGTTGTTTTTACCAGAGGAAAAATGCTTCACCAAATATAGATTTTTAATGTAGATTACTTTGCGCATGTCGATAGAAAAGTTAAAACGAACCCACTAAATTGGTATATTCTTTTACGATATTAATTTTATCGCTTCCAATAAAGAAGGTAGCGTCCATCCTATTAACGATACGCCCTTCTTTTAACCTACAAACCATAACATTAAAGTTATTTAAATCAGTTGGATAAAAGGACGACAACATCCGCATACAACAAGCCAGACAATTTAAAACTCACACCAGGTATGCTCAGCTCCATCCCTCCTTCATGCCATTAAAAATATCCTTAATAAATAAATTGGGTGAAAGAATACAGCCTTATTCTTTGCTTTTTTTTCAAATTAAAAGTATTTTTAACAAAATTAGTCAAAAAAGGTTTAACTCGTATTAGGCATGCGCACAACAACGCCTTAATTTGTCTGATACGTCTGCGTGGGATGCTTATTTTAATTAACTTGTCAAAATCTATAAAAATAGCCAATGTATTTTTCTCTGCTATCTATCGCCTGTTACAAATCTCATATAAAGCTAACCTGCCCCCCCATACTCTTCTTTCTGGGTCCAGATTCCGCTTGCCACCTAATAATTTTATCATTGAAGCTTAAGAAAAAGCGATTATTGATACAGATGCTAATACTTTGAGACAGGTGTTTATCAGCGAGATGCGACGATAGTTATCAGGACAGGCTAGATCGCCTTTTTTTGGGTGGAAATTATTTTAACGACATTTAACATCGATCGGACATATTCGGTATCTTATATAAATTTAATCAATTAAAAAATGACGAAGGAGAAAGACATGATAGATGGGTAGCCATCAACTAAACATGTTTTAAACATGTCGGGTGGGGGACTATCTTATTTCGCAGCTTTAGCCGAGTTAAAAACTTCGTCAGTTTTGAGTGGCTCGTGTAAGAGACCGATGGGAATAATAGGGGGGGAGAGAAATTTGAATAAAAGCTTCCCCATATCCATTTTTCGTTATTAAAATTCAGGGCGGCTCCTTAAATACAGGGTTCGTTTAGATGGGTCCTATCAGTTTTATTTATTTATTTGCCGCCTAACCTGTCTCAAAAATTTTTTTTACTATCTTGAGGCATTTTTATTGTCAATGTCATGCTATTTATTCGAAATTATTTTTATATAACGAGTAATTTCCGTGGCCCATGAAAACACCCAAAAAAATACACCGAAAAAAAATAAAAATTAAATTAAATTAAAT
>SGJC01000645.1:0-12588 GCA_009887335.1 Henneguya salminicola
AGACTGTTTCCTTGAGAGAAATTAATGAACAGTTAAAAATAGAATTCAAATCCATTGATTTTTAATTTGTGCGCAGATCCGCGGCTTGCCCTAAGTAGTCATTTTTACTAGTTTAACTTCAAACGTAAGGTTTTTGAATACCACTTGTATAGTATTACACTTCAAAACTCGATTTTGATAATTTTAATTTTTGTTCGAGCATTAAAAAAAATTCTGAAACTTTTTCTACGAGTATACTTATTATGCTGCAATAACGTCTAATTTCAAGGCTGTAAGAGTGAAATTTTGTTAATGGAAAATGCAACAATTACCTTATTATTTTATGTTTAACATTTTTTAACTTCAAGTTTCAGTGTCAATACAAAAAAAAACTTTTATTTTCGTATTGCTTGTTTTATTCTATTGAAGTGGATATAAATAACGTGGTGTGCCATCTTTCGAGAAAAATATAACGGCCATTCATCTGGACGATGTCGACGCTATGTATGCATACCAGCTAAAGGCAGCAGTAATGTACGGCTCTGACCCCCTAATCCACAGCCTAAACTGTACCCTCTATAGACGCTGTGCTCGTAGAGAATTTACTCCCTTGCTAGTTCCATATTGTTCAAATCTAAATATCGCTTAACTTCAACATAATCATCTTAGTTGAAGAAATTCTAAATATTTTTAGGTGGTATTCCCACATGACGGTTAAATGCTTAGCAGAACGGATTGTTTATTTCCCTATAGGGTTCAAAAATATACGTATTTTTGATTGTATATAAAAAAGATTTATTCAAAATCTCAACGAGCCATAGATCACAACGAAACTTTTGCCCCATAATCTGAATTAAAGTTCGAGAGAAAATTCTTTTGCTACACAGATCTGTCTCACTCTTTTAGAATATGTTTTTTAGCATATATCCCTCTCTCTATAATAATTTTAACATAAAATTAGTGAAATTAAATTTTTTTAACGATCTTTCACCACGAAATTATTGCTTTTATAGTATTCTTTTTATCGTAAACTCGTAAAACTGTCCATGATCTCCCGAGAATTCAATTAACTTAATTTAATATCCCTTATTCGATTATTTTCTTAAAATATGGATACTTTTTTTTACTTCATAATACCTAAGTGAGCTGTATAAATTTTTATTTTCTATTTTCCTATGTCATAACACAAACTACACTTGTGTGTTAATCATAAACAGTTTTCTGCCATATTTAGAGGTTTTTAAAGTTAATGGGATAAATGTATTACTGAAGTCCTTAATTGTTCTTCTTTATGTGCATGTCACATTAAGCGATGTTTATATCTGAATGCCATACCAATAATAGTTTTCGTCCACATGTTTCTAAGAAAGAAATCATCTATATCGCAATCCCTTGGTATTTCAGATCTCTTTTTTATTTTTGGATCACATAAATTGATGCAAATGCAATCAAAAATTTTAAGTACCTGAACGATTAGTTAGGTTAAAAAAATAATTTCACTTTTCAAATACACGATATGAGACCAACCAGATGTGTAGAGAAGTAATTTCATTTAATATAAGATAATATTTTTCTATAAAATCTTCTTAAATGCGTTTCTTTGGAACACATATTATTTTTTTTGCAAAAAAAAATATTCTTTAACATGTGTTAAATTCAAACCATATAATATTTTTACATATCAGATATTAATGCATATATGAGATTAAGGATGCATGTAAATTACACAAAAGTAATAGGGGATTCTTTAAGTACTTACTACACTGAATCATTGCATAATTTACGAACATCCCATCACGAAAGTATGAATTTTTTTATTCACTCTCTTGAAGGACAAATAATAGTTTTTATAACAATTTTTCTAACGGTATTTAGCCCAAGACTCTGCAAGGATATATTTATTATCGACCCCATTTTTACGGTTATATCGCAATTTATTTTCACTTTTTTATAAATAATGAAACAGTTTAATATCTGCTCCTAGTGAATAATAATTAAACTGAGAGGTTAGTATTCTTCTCTTGTTAATCGAGAGAAAAATATTCTCCATGTAATGTTGTACCAGAACTATTACAAAATGTGGGGTGATGTCTGTTTAAGTTGTCAACCTCTTCTCAGGTAAAAAAATATTGTTGAGTGCAGTGCTAAAATATCAATTTCTCTTTTACGGTATCCGATTACATATAAATATAAGTTTCGGGTTAAGTTTATGCAAGGTTGTATAAATATCTAAATTAAAAAATCAAAATTTTTAAGCCCGATGTGAGAAGTGTAGAAAATTTAGCTGAGCACTTAAATAAAAACACCCGTAGATCTATCAGCCTTTAAACTAAAATTTAATGATTTAAACGCAATTCTGTTCTATTTCGTTAGAGCAGTATTTTACTCCGTGTAACCTAACTTAATAGTTCCCCATATATTTATGTTCTTTTTATGCTGATAAATTTTTTTCTGTAACCAAACTGCAGTGAAAAAGTGCGCTGCTTGTAATTTGGCAGCATCATTTTGGTTATCTTCGACGTTATTTTAGATATAATTTATAATAAAAGTTATATTGTGGGAATTAAAAAAATGTCCACCCAGTTTATATTATCCTCAGTTGGAACCTTGCTAATTAAATTAATAATCATAACTCTATTAAAATTGAAAGTACACACAGGCAATCTAACATAACTAAGGCCCTTGGGCATTGTAAAGGATAGATTAATACTTTGAGGAAGGCGCAAAGTTCTCGTTTTGTGGATGTTTTAATGTAAAGACAAGTGTTTTTGATGTTAGCAGTTTGATATAGATCCCCCAAAATTCCTCATATTATAATCACACCTTAGAGCCCAAGCTGTTTCGTGAATTTTTTTAGTAATTTTGTTTTTCTTTTGACTTACTCCCGACATATAAAAAACTATTCAATAACGCCAGGTTGTAAAATCGAATCGGTTAAGCTCGCTCTAACTATTTGTGCATTTTCGTGTCATTAATTTTATAATAATATTAATGTTTCTTATTGCCGATTGGTGTTTAAAACGAATGTAAGCCTGCTTTTAAATTTAATTTTCTACGTTCGTTTTAGCTCTAATCAATTTTGTATGAGTATGAAGAAGTATAATAATGTAGGGTTTTTGCTAATTAAATATCGGTACAGGTTATTTTTCGGGTTTGAATAGCATTTTAATTAAAGATATCAGAGGAAGAGGTATTTTCAACACTAAAAATATAACTTTTTCGTAATACTGAAAGGGTTCTTGCTTTTTCTCACATATTACACTTTGAGTGTAGAAATGTCGCATTAGTACAGATTCTCCTTTGGAGGTACTTATTTTGGTCTTATAGATATGACTTTCTGATTGCTTCTACAAATTGAAAATGATTTAAAATTGGCACATATGATTTTAAAATATACCGTGTCAGATATGTATGTTTTACGGATATTAAATCAATCATAAATACTAAAACTTTTGCGTTAAAATTGTTGACCAATTTCAATATAATAATATAAAATGAATTGGTTAACAACAGTTTTTTCATTGTAATCCTCATGAGCATATACGTGTAATCTGGTATTAAGTGCCTTAATCAAAATGTTTGGACTTATCACTAGAGTTATTAATTAAGGTTTATGGTATAGTAAATCGTTAAGCTCGTTTCAATCCCTCTATTTCGAATATATTTTAAAAGCTAATAATAACATTTTTTTATAAATGTACGACTGCACATAAATACATAATTTCAATACTTTTCATAGTGTTGTATTAAAAGTGAACATTAAAAAACAACTAGCAGGAAATTTTTAAAAATTTAATCACAGTATTACTTTTGATTATTATAAATAATTTTTGCGTGTCAATTACCCAAAACTCCTTAAGAGTTTTAAAAATTTATCTTTGCCTAAAATTATATAATTTTTTTTAAAGGAGTAAAAAAGTATATATTGTAGTCAAAATAAATTCGGTATTTATTGTGAAGTAATGATGTAAAGGAACATACTAGTTTTCATTGGTTCCCCATACAATCATGCAAGCCAAATAGTCTTTCTATAGGTAGATTTGATTTAAAAGTCATCCCCAAAGATCCGTTTTACATAAAGTTATCTTCTATCTTTTATGCATATATCAGACGATTTTACTTACAATATGTCAATATAATATTCCAAATCATAAAAAAATAGCTACAAGTCGTTCAAGGATCTAATATAGATTATTCGAAAAATTGGTAAGAGTACACTTTACGGGTATATATCGTATCCCAGTGTGTAAATTGCTTTCGTATAACCATTTGTATTTTCTATGTTAACGACTGCTGTGACAATTTTTGTGCTCTTCATCGAAATAAATCGAATTCTTTTTTTATAAATCTTCCTGGACTCACTAAAAGAACTTAAAACCTTATAATTGAAATGAAAAAAACTGTTCGAAAAAATAAGTAATTATAGTTTTCATTATTTTTATTATTTCAATTAGACTTCCTACATGGCTAAAGAATTACATATTAAGCATAATATCATTTTTTTAATCTAAAGTGTTAAGAAAGATTACACTTAAAATATTTTTATCTGTTATATTATAAAAGATGGGGAAGAAGCGTCAATTTTTTTTCCATAGAGTTGCAGTTCTTTATGGATCATATCTCTGCTTTACAATTACTGAGTTTGTTCTAAAAGGAATAAACACAAACTGTCATACATAAGAAGTAGTACATGTTACTTTGAGTAGGCTCTTTGACGTTCCTTACAGTTATTCCAGTCTTTGATCTCGTCGTAAACGGCGTTACTAACGGTATCACACGACCCATTAATCTTTATCCATATTAAAACCTACAGAATTTTTTTATATCCCTTTTTGAATTATTTCTCAAATTTCTTTAATGTGAATAAAAAAATTTACTGAACCTTTGAGTATATCTTATTATTCATTTATATATTCATTAGTTTTATAGTATGAAATACGATTTGTCAACGCGCCAATTTTTTAGAGAACGCGACTACTAACGGAGAGAGAATAAATGAGTAATCGTTCTGTACTATAGATGATTATTGCGGTGGGCTTATTCGAAGGCAGTAAAAACCGCGAGGATGACTGAGCCTCGTTTTGAGGGGACCACTAATGATCTACACGTTAAGTCTAGGGAAAAATATTTCAATTTACTGAAAAATTTTCAATTTGCATAAAAACTTAAGTAAAAAGACTAGACCCGTTTAGAGATATAATTGTCCAAGATCTTACAGTAAAGCTATAACATAACACCGATTCTAATTTAAAAGTAGCAAATTTGATTTTTTTTTAATCATAAGATTTCAACATTACAATGATATTCAGGTTCCGACAACTTTAAAAATTTTTAAATCTCGTTTAATTGTTAATTGTAGAAAATTTAACATACGCTAGATAATGCTCTGTTTCTTCAAAGTTCCTGGACGAAGTAAAATGGGTACAGAAGGGGAGGTCTACAATATTACTTATCTCGGTAGAAGCACTAACCTCGTGGGGGTATGGTAGTCAGAATGGGCCATAAATTCTTATCAAAAGAAATAAGTAAGATATTACTAATCAAATTTTAAGATAAAAAAAAGGAGAATCTTTTATTTAATAATAACTTCAGAATAAAAAGTATTTAAATTAAGATATCCAATTTTAATCAAAGCAATGATAAAAATTATACTTTTATGTTGGTCGATTAATAAAATATAAAAAATAATGTCGGCGCATTTTTATTTGTCGAAACATTTTCATTTATTAAAAAAATAAAATTACATTTTGACATGAAAATTCGTCATTGGAAGTTTTAATCGAAAATTTGTGTTTATTTTTAAAAATTTTTTCTTTGAGAGAAATACTAATTTTTAGCTATCAGTTTTATTGTCAGATAAACAGTCTCTTAGCGTTTTCAACCATGTTGACTAGTTTACACTACTGCGAATATCTGTTAAGTAGTTGAAGTGTCAAATGATATGCATTTTAAGATGTCTCTAATTAGCAGTAATATATGATGCGCCGAATTTCAAATTATCGTTAACAATGCGAAATATATATCCAATTATACCAAAAAGCCCTTACATACGAGCAAATATTTTTTACAGTTGGCCCAATTGGACTTTAAAAAAAATGAATTATTTTAATGACCTTTCATATGCAACTCCATACATGTGTTGATTATCGGCCCTCCGCTATTTCAAGCAATCTTTACTCCCAACATAAATATATATAAAGCGTGTATTTCATTAGAAATTATTCCTCATTTCGAAAAATATTAGAAATATTCATTTTAGTTTTAGATAAAATATGATGTTTTGTATAATAAACATATTTGATAACTATATAAAATGTGACTATTGTCAAATTTAAATGAGCGAATGAAATATAGATACAATATTTATTGTAAATAAAAGTGGGAAGGGGTGGGTTGGATTTGTTTGTTTGACGTTCACATCCCTCAATATTTCTCGGTAGTTGGCTCAGAATAACTTAATATTTTATGAAATCTCAAAATCATTGAACATGTGATAGCAGAGTCGTAGCTAAATTTCTGCCCTTGACGTGAAAAAATCAACAAGTAATCGTAATTATAATTTTTTCAGTTATCCTAAGGGCTTTATTCTTCTTAAAATTATCCTCATACAATATTTCCGACAATTCAGGGAACATGAATTGCAAAATATTGGTAGAATCAATATTTAAACCTCATATGACAATCATAATCCAGTTTGAAGATCACGCTTAATAGATACTCTTATATCCAACTTTTGGCAGTGAGCGGTGGCACGAAATATCTACTTTCAACATCCAAATATTGTTTCAGAATGCATTTTTTCAAATATATGTAAGATACATTATGTTTAGCTACAATTAAGTCTGATTTATTTTGGTGAAAATTAGTAACATAGTTTATTTAAAAATTAAAAATGTCCGTTTGCCTGGGAACATGTGTTTATGCTGACTTGAAACCTCTCAATCCTCTCTCTCAAAGGAAAAAAAGAATTGATTATAAACTCATGTTCACATTCAGATAAAAATAATTTCAAGTTGAAAAATTGTATTTAATATGCTAGATTATAAAATGGCATTAATTAGTAAAATTAAATTTGACCAGTAATATTGCATTTTAATATAAGAAATAAAAGATGAAACATTTAACTAAATTAGCAAGAAAGTCTATTTATACTTGGCTATGGATCTAGCCTAATCCAAGCTTTGAATAAAATTCTAACAAAATTGTTAAAAAATAAAAATAATTACGTATGATGTTTGACCTGGGCATAAAATTCTGAAAGAAAAATATTCTGGAGCATCATAATCTTCATTTATCTAAAGATATTAATAAAGTGGGTTACGCAAATAATAAGTTGTGTTGAATCTCTTGATATATCTAGGTTTCTTATCGGTAAGCCAAAGTCATATTTTTCTAAATTTATTGCAAATATTTATATACTGAGCTCTCTTAACGTATTTGATGTAAAGAGACTAAGAGTATTTCCATAATCTGTTTCTCTGTAACTCATTTTTTTTTTATAAGTAGCATAATCCACAATATTCTTTTTTTTTGAAATTGAACCTTTTATAATTTAAATTCGTTTATACATGCTAACAATATATTATCGTCATAAGTTCGTTTCACCACTGCATTTTTTAAATGTTCTATAGAATCTAATACTTGGAGAGTTCTTAAATCAAACTAAGATTATAATATAAAAATACCAAGTAATTGCTAATCAACACGTAGTTATCAAATGGCATAAATATTCCAGCAGAATTTCTAGTTAGTTTATCAAACGTGTGTATTTTTATTCCACTTCTTATACAATATAGATCGCCATTGTAAAACATCAAGCTATCATCCATATTTAACTCAATTGTATTGTGTAGGTCATATGAGTTAGTCTCGTTATTCTTATATTCTCTTATTATGGTTGTACAATTAATATCATAGATCTAAATAGTTACATCGTCAATTACATTTATATTTAAACCCATGTTTATGCCCAATATACTTTTATTATTATTGCTAAATTTTCCCATTATTAAGTTTGAATAAATTTGCGATCTTTAAATATGTACTAAGAAATATACGCTGATATTTCGAAAGAATCGAATATACTCGTATATTTCCAAATAAGTGTAGAAGAGTTTGACTTATTAGCTGAAGCGAGAATCAGTTCACCGTTCTAAATTTTTAAAATAAGTCAATATTACTTTTGAATGATCAATATGTATTAGTGATTCTTCAATATTTTTGTATAAAGCTTCGGCAATGTTATTGTCGTATAATTTCAACCCGTTCATATCGTTTATTAAAATTTTATCATCAATCTCACGATAAATTTATAAATTTTACAGTAAATTTAGCAGCGTTTGATTTGTAAGTACATCGGCTTTTGTATATTTTATTGAGACCAATTCTTGGCTTATGAAAAAAAGATACTGATTATAAATTCCATGATAAATATTATAATGAGAATCGTCTATATTCGTTAAAGATCGATTGATAATATTCATAGGAATATAATTTGAGTTTATTATTTTTACATAGGTCAATTTTTTGACTTTATGCTTGTTTCCAATATGTATGCGATTATAAAGTTCTGAATATAATTTATAAATTTGGTTGCTTTGAAAAAAAATGGATTCATTTATAGATTTTTTGGGATAAGAGAAATATTTATTTTCTATTTCGTTGTCTTTAAATGAGGTCTTTTGCTTTTTTATGGGTTCATTTTCTGTATTTTTTATTTCTAAATATATGTATTGTCAATATTTTAAAAATATAATAATAGAAATATCACTTTAGTAAAATTTATTGTCTTAAACGACATTCGCGAAACCAGCAAGTCTCTTTCCTTAAGATGTTTCAGTCTGTCAGTTTTATTTAATCTTTAGCATCGTTATTTAGCTTTAAATAGTTGGCATAATAATTTTAACGGTCCGTTGTTGTGAAGAAAATTGATCTTTCGCTTATGGCACAAAAGGCTTATATCTATATCATGGAAATTGGAAATATATTTAAAGGGAGCGGCTGAGATTTTTCTTACTTAAATATTTTTGAACTATTTTTAAAATAATTTGTAAGGAGTATATTTTGTACCTTAATTGCTCTTTCTTGCCAATTATTCTGTCATAAATTTAAAAGATTTTTATGATTCGATGAATAGTTATTTACGATTGATCTTAGGGGGCATTGACAATCAGATAAATTTACATATCTTCAGACAATAGTATGATCTGAAATTCCTCACTATTTACTTTTCGCCCCTAAAATTTTAAACTGCGATTACTTGCTTGATCGCTAAATATCAGACGACTCATTATGGCCTCAGAGTCACTTCTCTGGCCCATTTTTATATGTTTAGATTTTTTTAATTTAGAATACGAAAAAGAACTATACAATTATTTGGCAAAGAGATCTCTGTATGATGGCCTTCAGTAATGTTTTTCGGATATCAACCTGCCTATTACCTCCTTTTATTATTGCATAAATAGGCATAAGCTCATTTTAATTATAATCATAGTAAAGAAACATTTGGAAAAAAAATATTTTTTAAAGAATTTTAAATATTATTAAAAACTTGATACTTTGAAGACAAGTTATAGAGCGAATATCAATTGTGATTTTTTTGTTATGATCTATTTTTGACTTAACCAATATTTTTATCTATTTCTGAAAGGTCAAATATTATTTATTTTAACCTAATTAATAATATCCATGCTAAAGAAAGATATATTTAGTATAGTGAGGAGATTGAAAAGTTAAATTGACAAATTCTGTTAGCCTGATCTGTTTTTATGAACTTTCCTGTTTAACTGAGCAATCCTAGACACAATTAAAAATATTTTTTGAATCTTCAGATTACAACTCATAAAAAAAGGTACAAATCTAAGAGCTATCATTGACTATCATTAATTATCGATTCACCTTAGAAAATTATAATGTCAAATAATATCGTTAATAATCTACGTAAATCAACTAACAAAAGATGAATATTTTTATTCATTTTACATTCGCATAATTTTAGTCCATTAATGTGATATAAAATGGAAAAGATTGTCGAAAACTAAAATTTGTTTTTGTCGGCGTTGTCTCAACATATAAGGTATAAAATAGGGAAATAATCATAAGGAAGTACTAAAAAAGAAATTGAATATCCGTGTACCAATCTAATGTGAATTAAAATATTGCTTAACCAAAATAAAATTATAAAATCGTAATTGCATAAAGAATAATATTACCAAAATAGAAAAAAAAATTTCACACGACATGAGATTAGTATTATTGATGTTCGACTATGCACTCCTATGGATATCGACTTGACCGATTTTAAAATCGGAAGTATAACAAAGATTTTTTTGCAGGGGAGTTCGGCTATTCATATTAATTTTCCGCTCATACAAATCAGTTTTTCTTGTATCTTTCCAATGAATTAATCAAAAACACAAAATCAAACGATTGTTTTGCATAATAGAGAAGATATAAGAAAAAAACCCGCTTATTTTTAGGGTTTTTGTCTTTCATGAATCCTCACCCTACCATACAAAATGTGGCTTTAATTGTCGACCTTATTAATACTTATCCTGTTATATAATTAGCAGCACAATTTATATATTTAAGAGCACACACTAAATATTGATATAGCCTATAGTTGCTTTACTAGCTGATCTCAGTGAAAGCAGTTTTTCAAGTAAAGTCAGTTATCTTATAAACATATTGCAACATATGAAATAATCAGCCAATTCCGGACTGATTTTCGAAAAGGTAATAATACGTATAACGAACAGGATTTTAATGAATTAAATATGAAAATTCGACAAATTTCGTATATTTAGTAATGGTGTTAGATATAAAATTATTATAAACTATGATTAAAGTTATGAATCCAAAATCAAAAAAGTCTACATTTAGAGCCAGCATCCTATTTATAAAGATATCTGTTGTTAAAAACACAAAAATGAACTCTTTAATATCATGCGTTGAATTATCAGTTTAGTATATCATACATTTCGTATTTTTAAATTGATAAATTTTATTTTTCGAGAATTAGGCATGGATATTTACACGTTATCGCGCGAACGAACATTGTTATATATTTGTAATCTTATCTCAACTTTTATTTTCCTGAAATATAGAATCAAAACGTAATTCTTGGCCATTTTAATAGATACAAATAATAAACTTATGTGAAAGATTCATTTGAGAGCCTTAAGTTATTCTTTCTGTTATTTCAAAAAAAGAAGATTTTGGCTCAAATTTTTCAAAAAATATTTTCATAGATATTCAGCACAAGATTCTCTATAGCATAGCGGTTGGATTATAATTTGAAATAAATTAAAAAAAAAATGTGGTTTGAGACTGGGTTATAGGCTAAATTCGTGTAGTTTTTACAAATGAGTTATTTTTTTGAAGATATTTAAAGTCAATCCAATATCGAATTAGGCCATTTAAAAATTTGGCGAAATGAAAAAAAATATTTTAATTCAAAAATTTGTTTTTGAAAAAAAGTATATCTTATTATATCCTATGTGGTATTGTATTTAAAGTCACATCTAGATTTAGCCTAAAAAAAGCTTATTTCAGTAAACTTTATATTATTAGAAGTTCATTGCCGATTTCTCAAAAAAGTGGTAAAGCGCGTTATTACAAACTTTGTAACAAGTGTTATATTATGTTTTAAGATCGATAAGGAATACAATAACTTATAGAGTTTAGCGCAGGGACAACTATAAAAAAAACACATCGAAGGATTGTCCAAAAATTTGAGATATCGGTCAATTTGTATTGTTGAAAGAAATGCACCGAATATATATTCCCATGTAGCAGATATTTCTAAAAGAAGAATACCATGTAGAAAATATATATCATGTAAATCTTAACGACCTTTAATGGCCATAAAAAAGGGGTGTGTCCTTTGGGAAATCTTAAAGCTCCGCTTGAGAGAAACTATTTTAGTTTTTATACTCCGAATAGACAAAAGAAATATTTAACTATTTATACTTCAAAAAAAATATATTTAAAACTTACCTTTGTTTGAAATATATTTTATATCATCTATATGTTCGATCTTGCGGCACAAAAATGACGAATCTACGTTATATTGCAGCAGTTTTTCCAAAGGCAATAAGTAATTTTTTTTTGAATAGATTTGCACTCTATATATAAGTGTTGTTGCTAAATAAATTATTTCATTGATGGCGAGTTGGTTATTTGTGTCATCACAAAGATCTAATAAAGCTTTGGGAAGATCTATTTCAAGAAAAGAATTCATGCACGATAGCATGCGAATAAAACGTTTTGTTCCGGTTAATATTAATAAGCATTTTATAGCAGAAGCTTTTAATACAATAATTTCTTCTGTAACTGACTTAGTAAGTAGGAATTCTCTTATATGAATATGTACTAAATTCTGTAGCAATATATCAATGAAATTCTTTGAACTTTGATTTAATATGAAATCTCAAATAAACAATAATATTGCAACCATTGTTGTCTTTAATCATATAGTCATCTTCAATAAATTTAAGATAAGATTCCTCCTTTTGAAAGCAAGAAATAAGTAAATTTTTATAAATATTAAAAGGTGTCAGATAAGTTATATCGTTTGATGTATCAATATATTTTTGGTAAAGGTAGTTG
>SGJC01000646.1:0-26068 GCA_009887335.1 Henneguya salminicola
AAGAAAATGTCGTTTAAAATTTTCTTCGTTATTACTTAGGGGAGTCTGAATGGCGAGAGAAACACTCCTAAGATCTTTGGAATGGGTTCTTACATACTTTACCTAACGGGATTTATATCTGAATAATTAATTCTTTTAGTTTTCAATGATTAGTTTCTTAGCAATATGATGATTTATTTTAATATTTGTAACAAAATATAAGCCATTAATATCCCCGCCTGTGGTGCGTAGAAAGGAGCACGAAAATGACCTCAAACCATATTTTATATTCTTGAAACCTCCTATATTAATAATTAAAAATGGAATAATTCAAATTTATTTTATAATTATTAATTTAAGGGAGAAACCTTAATTAGAATCAGGAATTTAGCTACACAATTGATTTTTTTAAACATTCTATTTATTTGTTACTCGAGATATCAGTTGTTATCCTGCTATGGAAATAATATTTTAGCAAATAAAAATGAATTTAAAAAGTAAGATCAAGGTATTTTATTGATAAAAATCTATGAAAAATATTAAAAGTAGAAATATATAAGAATAAAAGATCGAACAAATTATTCAGGTTTTGCGGTGAGCAGATCCCAACAATGATAAATAAATGGAACATTAATAACTTTAAGCCTCTTATTATTATCTGAACTATTTGTTTCTAAATATTCTTAAATGATCATTTCCTACATTAAAAACACTTAGAAAAATGATATTTTAGTTTAAAATAGATACTCGTTTAAAAAGGAACGATTATCTGGAGATAAATCCAAATGGAAATGGTGGGAATACAAAAATATGCATTATCCAGATCATTGTTGTGTTTACAAAGATTAATTGATATTCTCAACCGATAACTATAATTCTTCACCCTCAATAAATTCAAAAATAGTAGTAAATGAATAAAAAAATTCTAGCTGAAACTTCTCTCACGTTTTCAGCCGAAATAATATCAAGCCAAGCATCAACTTTATCTAAAACAATTCTAAGAATTTACCCTTCTTAAAATATATAAATAAATTAAATTCGCTGTTGTCCAAAGGTTAATAATGCAAACACCTCAAAATCACCTCTTTTCACTTACTAGATAAATGAAGAATGAGGAATTCGTACAAAAAATTAAAACTTATTGTGTCTTTAGTCTCTATCCCCATCGAGGATGGTGTTTTGGCCTGATAAAACGCAATATGTCCTCATGTTATATTTCTAATGAAAGTGATTTTTGATCCCTTAAAGAATATTAGGAAGGAAAATTTATTGGCAGGCTATTTACAATAAATCAAAGACGGACTCCTAGTTTCATTCATGCATTATGAAATGAATACACGGTAACTTTTTCAAATCTGCCAAAGATTAACAATCATATAGAGGCTTGGCATCGAGGCTTCAATAAACTTTTTAACATACCTCATTCAAATTTATAAGTTACTTAAAAAATGAACAGAACACATTACGCGCCTAAAACTCTATCAAGCTCCATCTGGTATTCTTTAGCCCCATCGAGAAAAAATTGAAACCAAAAGAATTAACAGAATTAAATAACGATCTCCCAATTCTAAAATTTTAAATTATCTACAAGACATAGCTCTAAATTTATATTGTTTAACTACATATATTTATCGATATTTGTATTGTTTAACTTGATTACTTCATCTCTATAATTTTAACATTATAATAATAGCAATTTAGCTTTCTTTTTTGTTAAATAAACTTTTTAATGGATCTTATATTTTAAAAAATACAACTTTAAACGCAAAAAATAAAAAGTATTATTCTAAATCAATTTTTTATAAATTTTTCATGCAAAATAATGGTTGGTAATATATCTAGAATATTCGTAAGAAATCTCTGAGAAATATTATTTAAATTTATTGTATAAACTTATTAATTAGTTTCGATTCATTTTAGCCTGCCATTATTTTTATATGTTTCCCCTGATATATGTTATTCTTATGATTTCATCTCAAATTTGATTCACAAATGTTTCCTTAGAGATAATAGAATATTAGGTTAAAGCTATCAAGTATAATAATATTCGTGGCTTGTGTGTCTGTTTGTCTTACTAGACGTTACTATTTCAACCAATAGTACATACAGCTCTATATTTTTTTAATGGATGATGGTTATTACAATTTGTAAAGTGTGTTTAACAATTTTTTTTCCTTGGAAATATTTAAAATAAAATAAATTGTTATTTATTATTTTTACCACAAGTTTTTGTATTAAGAAATAATATTTTAATTGTTGAATTTATTTATTTTAATTAATTTTTTATCATTTTATTTTTATGATTCATATATTTTGCTACAATCTTAACAATTTTATTTGAGCTTAAAATTTAGCGCCCCCTGAATAGTCGAACCACTTATAGTATTTCAACAAAGTTATCTGTATCATATTTTTTCTCAAACAAATGTTTTCATTTTTTCAAAAATATTGTGCAACATTACCTTGAAATGTATGGTTGGAAGTGTATTTTTTTGCTATTCCATCACTTTGAATAATTTATTACCTGTAAAATACATAAATTTTAAAATAAATTATATCAAATAAAATTTAGATATTTTTAGAAAATTAAAACTACCTAAGAAAATAATAATAATCCATTGCTGTATATCTTGATATATTAATTTGTCTATCTGTTTGGCATACTTTAAAAGCTTCGGTCCAACAATGTATTAATGGTAAATTTTGACAACAAAATAATATATTGTTCACAAACCCCGTGCCATCATAAAGATAAGAGCGAGTTTTACGAATTAAAAATAACGTTTTAATCTGCATTATATTTCACGTTTAATTAGGCCGTCTTTTTATGATATTGGTTTGGTTTGACGGTATATTTGTACATATCCTACGTTCCCTGCTTAATAAAAGACCGATCTTTTAAACAGATGATATTTAAATTGATTTATTTGCAAAAATTATATGAGAAGTGAAATTAAATTTATAGGCGGAGGTTTATTTTTCATGCGGAGTCGCGCGTGCGCCGCCTGCCAAATATCATCACCTTTACGTAAATATCTTTTGATTATGTTAAATTTGTTCTCTCCCATGTGGTTAAGGATTTAAGAACACTGATTTGAGGCCATGTATACCAAGACCGATCGGTAATAATCTCATAATTGGTATGCGATGAGTGCAAAGGTAAAATGTGACCAAGAGTGTAGGGAGGTGAGATGATGACAAGTTTTGGCAGTAAACTTGAGTATAATATTATTAATTGTACATACAAATACTCTTGGAGAAAGGGGATACACTTCAAGAGATTATAAAGGGCCCACGTTACGTAATCCAAATTAGAAAATGTTAAAGTGTTTTGGTAAATCCATTAAAATTTCTATCCTCACCATATTCTTTAGTAATAAATGGGACAGTTATGAAGTAAACCACAATAAGGTCATTCTTTAATCGTTTATTTAAAATATTTATTTACGATAAGATTAGTATATTTTGGAATTTAAATCAATTAAAACCACCCCTTACTCGCATGCGCCCAGATTGGAAGATATTAATTCATTCTCGCCCCCACATTTAAGCAAAAATATGCTTATTTATTCTTAAGAAGTATATAATTTTTTTGTAATTATGTATTTTATTTTAATTTTAAAATTGAATCATGTTGCAATGATCGAGACAGAAATTAAATACTATTTGAAAATTCGTAGATTTTTAAAAAGTTAAATTAATTAATAAAATGAAGAATTAAAGAAAAAATTTCTTATTTTATTTAAAATGCGATAATAGAAAAACAGGTGTGTTAGTTAAGAATAATAAATTTTTTATGAGATACGAAATTAACGCACGCGTAGTTAAATATGGTAAATTTTATCAATTAATTGAATGGGTGTACAAAGTGATGTAGAAGAGGTTCTAAATCAAACAGATCTATATATAAGTTATAAAAAATTTTGGAATATTTAGAAAAACAGATAAAAAGACGCAGAAAATATAGAAGGTTCAGTCCTATATATAATTTCGAAATAAACAACCTGAACGAACCAATAAATCTATGTTTTTCTGGTTGTGGATTTCTCATATCGTACCATATTGGCGTTATTTCGTGCTTGCGAGAGAAAGGATCTCATATAATGAATAACATCAATAGGTAGTATTAATATATAACTATTTCCCCAAGAATATATGGTTCCTCTGGTGGAGCATTAATTGGTATTGGAATATTAGCTAATTTTTCTTCCCTTAAAATGATGGAACTAGTTTTAGGAATAACATATCTTGTAAATTCCAAATCTTTTGGTATTTGTGATCCTTCTCTTAATATTCCTAAACTATTAAAATCCTACATGAATCGAGAATTACCCTCCAACATTCATGAAATTTGTACAGATAAACTATTTATTAATTTAACTGAATTTCCATCAATAAAATCTTTTTTGATTTCGGAATACAAATCTAAAGAAGACCTAATTGACGTATAAAAACTATCTTTTTTTAAACTTCTTAGGCTATAATTTGTACATCTTTTATTCCAATTTTGTTTGGAGCAATTCCTCCAACTTTTAGAGGAAAGGTTAGAAGCTTTAATTTTTAAAGTTTACATTTAATTATATTTATTTAATTTTTATTACTGCGCATACGAAATATAAAAAATCCCCCATCTATTTTATATTATTGGTATAATCCCCATTAATAAACATTTTTTCACTCAGTGCTCATTATATATTATAGGGGCGGGTTAGAAAAAATACTTTTGAAAATATTATTTAAAAAGATTAAAAATCTCATGAGTTATATTCATTTCCCAATCAAATACAAATACCCCGTCCTTATATTGACTGAGTACTTTACATCTATTATGTGGTTTTTTCAGGTCATAATTCATTTCGGTTTTCTTAAAAATCCTTATTTTTGTTTTTCATAAAATAAACTAATATTTTAATGAATTGAAATGAATATATTTATTTTTCCATCTAATTTATAGTTTTTTCTGATTATATTTATTAAATCCTCAATCTAATTTGTCGGTTTATTCGTTTCTTATAAGTACAGACGGCCCTCGCCTCGACATTCGCATTTTTTTAATAGTTGATTTATGTTGCAAAAACTCACGTATGTTTTCATTCAACCACGTTTCAGTCTTAGCCTTGATTTTAAACTTATACTATTACTTCATAAATTAATCTTTAAATATTTAGTATTTTCACCTAATAAAAATGAGTGTAAAAAATAAGAAAGTATTTTCTTAATACACGAACAAGAAAAAAATAAATGAAAATATATGCCCAATAAATTTAATATTATCGAAACATAGATGCGCATTCTTAAGCGTTTAGAAGGAGGCGAATTCGTTGCTTCAATTGGTCGTTTTCTTAAATTAAACTGGTTGATAATATGTTCAATTTTGAACAAAAACAGATAAAATTAAGCAATATGTTCAAAATGCGCTTCAAATAGATATAGAATTGCAATTTTTGAAATTGAGATGTCTTTTTTTATGGATTGAATATCAACAACAACAAGATATTTCTCTTAGTCCTTGAATTCTTTATGTTAAGGATATTAGTTCGAATCCATATTTGAAGAATAGTTTAAACAAAAATACAGCTCCATAAATTAATGCAATTAAAGATAGATTCATTAAAATTAAAATGCTGATTTTGTTTGATATTAAATTCACTATGGAAGCTGACCAATCATTTAATAACACATTTACTAAAATCCCGAAAAATAATATTATTCTTGCTGCCAAGTCTAAAAAAAACTCGTACTATTAACGCTGAAAAAAATCCATGCATGTGCAATTTTGTAAAAGGAAAAGGCGAAACAAAATAAAAAATGATCAAAAAGAAAAAGCTGATAATGAACTAGTTGTTGAGACTTAAATAGTCTGAAATACGAATACAGCCGTCATACATCAGATGAATTTTTGTCCATAATAGAGTAATATTATTCCATGAAAGATCGTGTATTTCAAGTAAAAATGAAGACAAAACACCACGGGATGCCAATGAATTCTTAAGGAATACAAAAACAAAGAGTATAATCGAACTCTCTTTATAAATTTATAATAAACACCAATACAAAGTAAAAATATATCTCATTGTAAAAACGTTTTGTGTTATTTTTTAGTATTGTTTTACTTTCATGTATCTTTCCGGCACCAAATATACACGAAAGTTGAGGCCTGTCTCGCGTTTCATTTAATTTATCCAATTATTTGATCAATTTTAGCTTTTCAACTTTAATCAAATTTGATAATTTTCCATCGATCTCAATTCTGACCATAGGGTTTTAATTGTTATACCTAATCTAGAGTGCGTGAAGTTTTATATTTCTACAAGTGTTCAACCAGATTAATTAAAATTAAAAACATGTAGTAATATTAATAAATTAAAATGTTAACATACGTTTTTAGGTTTTATTGCAATAAGTTTAAAATATTATTTAATGATTTACTAAATTGTTTGTTAAATCTATAAGAATGTATTAAAAGGAATAAAGTTGGAATAAAAATTCAATTTAAATTATCGCTATTGTAGTATTGGATTCATATTCCAAAACTGAGATATTTTTTTACATTCTTTGAAAAATGAGTTAGAAATTCTTATTTACCAACCATTCAAATTATAAACAAAAATCCGTAGTTACATTCTGTTTTATGACTTAACTTTATTCTTTATTTTTTGTAATCTCATCATAATTAAATATTTAAATGTTTATTTTATTTAAAAATTCTGATTACTTAAACTATAATTGATTACATTTTCACGGATTAACTATTCGCTTGGTGTGCAATTAAAAAATGTGGAGTCTTTAATTTTATTATATTCTGTTATTTTTGCATGAAAATGTAAATGTGTTAAATTCTTCTTTTTTTTTATAAATCGAGTATTTAAAATATATTATCATATAAATTGTATTGACTTATATATTTAATTAAAAAAATCATAGTAGCTAAAAATTTGCTTTTATTCCTAATTTTTATTAGATGATTAAGTCTAATATTAATTTTATTTCCATAAATGGATAATTTTTTCTAATGTTCGGAATACACTCTGTTAAAAAAAATAACACAGCTGTCATGATATTATGTTATGTTATTGAAAAGATTTACTAACAGCAGAAAAAGGTGTATTCGATCATATTGGCATTTATAATAAACTCTTTTGAAAGGGTACAGTTTTTTTGTCACTAAATCATTTCGTAAAATTTAAGCTGTATCTTTAAAAAAGAGATAGCGGCCTTTCATTTGGCATAAGTCAACTTACAGATATAGGGTATCGCACTAAGATAATCAGCGATTATGTAGGAAATTTCCCTTGCTTTATGAAACAATCATCAGACTATATTATAATCTATGATTTATTTATTAAATCGGGCCCTTAATTTTACTGCATTTTATATTTAATATCTCCTTGAAGTAATATATTAAAATTACCTCTTACTTAGGTTTGGGTTCCAAACGCCATAGAAAGGATACAAAAATTTAATTTTGACGAGAGTTGTGCAAGACAATAGACACCCTTTTAATTTCTTTCATTTATTTTTATATTATATTTTTTCGATTTTTAAACTTACATTCGTGTAAAATATCACAAGAAAATAGGCTTAGTTGCAGTTGCAACATTTCAAACAAATCTCTTACCCCGATTTTTTTTATCATTTAAATCCCTTATACAAATCGATGTTTTTTATTCCTTTTGTATTATATCATATAAAAATCAAATTTAGTTAATATATTAATTTATTCCGTTAAATCATATTCTGTTGAGATTTTTATTCATAAGAAAATAAGTGAAAGGGGCAGTGCTATAAAATGTTGAGCTAATATTAATATTCTATCATGTTATCCACATTTTTTGAGATTTAAAACATAAAATTAACTCATTTAGATGCATAATATTAATTTATAAAATTGTAAGCAATATATACTCATATTTGATGGCTGTTCATCTTAATTTTAGCGCTATATTGACGGTGGGTGGTCTGACAATCTACCAAGATATAGAATAAAATATCTGCGACAAAGCTCAATTAAAGAAGAACTTATTCTTCGGAGGGAACAAAAGTATATGGAGGACATACATGGAGTAAAATCAACTGGGGAAAGGTTACTGATAAAATCCATAATTTAAGAATAAAAAATATTATTATTTCACCATTTAGTGGAGAAGGAGACATATGTCCACTTGAAAAAGAAACCCAAACTTCGATTAGAGTGGAGATTATGAACATGTGCTTTGGTATTCACTTTCAAAATGTATGCCGTGTCATGTCTGCATTTGCAACTCCTACTGTTAAATCAACTATTCAAAGTAGCATCGACGGGTATCTTGATACCAGCAGATTTTTATTGGTTTATCAGATAGCTAAAAATACTAAAAATTTGGAAAGTAAAAAAAGTTTTCTAGAAAACAATTCGGCCTCAACATCTGTTAATGAATCATTTCAGGAAGTAATATTAAGTGACCCAGAGCCCCATTCTCAGTTTTATGATAGTATTAAAAAATCATAAAAATTAGATATTGAGGAGATTCTTACATTTAATCCTCATGAAATAATACAAAAAATTGGACCCAATTCTGATGTTCAATTAAATTACTTTACACAATTTTTTCTAGATACAGTTTACTCAACTATTACATTCAATTTACATATTTTCAGATTTATATCAAAAAAAACGGCTACTTTTGCTGCTCCCTTGTATTTTAACTTTATCATTCTTAGAATTGAACAATATTTAAACATTCTACTTTCTGTACTCTCATATTTTATTCCATCTCGAAGAGTAAGGCAAGTATTTGGAATTTGGCGTTTTGCCACTCAGCAATTTAAAAAAAGTTAGAATAGTTTTTAATTTATAATCCATTTCTCTTTATTTATAAATTAACATCAGAGTATCTCTTTGAATTTTAGTGTTTTTCTCTTAAAAAACAATGCACAAACACAGAATTAGAAGTTTACATTAAAGGTTTATCAAAATAATACTAATTTCATTAATCATTAACTCTATCCTTATTTAAGTGAATTTTATCTCTATTTTTTGTCATCAGCTGGATGCGTAAAACTTTATTTATCTCTTTCGTAAACAGCTTCATCGTCTTCAAATTAGAATTCTCTACATTTCAAGTAGGTTCCACTGTAAAAAGATCAGAGAAAGTGTGAGATTTTCCCCCCAATAGACCCCACGTCGACTGTACTTCTGACCTTTTGAATATCATTCTCCACTGGTATTGGCTCATGTTGTAAACTCATCCATATCAACTTCGACACAATTCATTAGAATCTGCATCTCTTAGATCCGGACATCTTAATAGTATTTCAAGTAGGTCTTTTACATTTTTGGTACCACACGACTGCCAACAAAATACACTTCACTTTTTACATGTTTAAGTGACACCTGCTCATATAAAAGAATTCATTCAGCTTGAGATAAATTTGTTCGGATTTACAACAAAAAAATTGAATTTTAATATCAATTCGTCTTTATTTTGATGAATATAAACTAATAATGCAATTAATAAACGTCGTTTATTAATAGGATATTATATTTTGTTTTTTATTGAAAATGTCGACACCTGTATTATTTTTAGTGGAGTAATACTCCTGCATACGTAAGATTTATGTTTTTGGCCAGTTACAAAGTTCGAATTTTTTATAAGTTTAATTTGTAGACTCCTAACGAGAAACTTTATTAAAATATCTGCAAAATAGTACAGGATAAGATTTCAAAAATTTTCAAAGGGTCTGTTGGGAGAGACATAACATAGCAATATTTACTTCGATTTAAATTATAAAAGTTTGAAAAATATACAGAGGAATATAAAAACATCCTAAAGTATTCCTTCTTTATGAAAAAAAAATCGTGTGCGTATAACATTTATTTCTGGTTTGTTTACAAGAGCAATGCTTATGGCTGGCTTGGATATGAAAAAAATGAGCTGCCATTGGAAGGAAATTAATTTTTTTTAGTAAATTTTAGCAACCATTCGTTTGATGTTAAAATCAACGGGTATATCAGTCGCACGAGTAGCCCTTAATTCGAATTCGAGAATATTCCCCAAGCAGGCCTAGAATAATTTGTGATCACACACTTTTTGTCCGCGTGTATGATCCTGTAATAAAATAGATAGGATGGGTAGCATTCTCAAATCTCTCAATGTCCCTATTTATTTATTATAATTATACTAAGGCTCTGCCCATCAGGTTGTACATTTTCTCACTTACATTAAAATCGCTTTAAGCTTGTAGCAAATCGATTGAATCGGCATATTTTTATTTGAATGTTAAGTTCTTCCAACTAAGGGGGGTGAGAAGTAGACTTAATAACCCTCTTTGTGACTCAAATAGAAGTTTTTTAATATATCAAAATTATCTAAATCTAGCTAAAAGAGATGTTTTGAGAGCATGCGCGCAGGTTTATACCTCTAACTGTAGTTCCTGTGTTGACTCAGGCAAAGTCCCAGTGTTTTTCTTTGATAAAAACCCAAAACCTATCACCTTTTATGAACAATGTTTAGTACCTGCTCCCTTCGTTATGGAATGCTTGATTCACCCGACGCAGCCCGATCTTATGGATAGCGTTAAGATTTTCATTACCATTCAACAAGTTTCGTTAACTAATACTCCTGTCATTATCAATGGAGTTGATTGTCTTGTACAACAAATTTTCCAGGTTTTAAGCTTTTAAACTTGCAATAACTTTTTGATCGGTAACTTGCAGAACGAAGGGGATTTTAGGAGACGTTAAACAACTTTTTCTTGAGAATGAAAGTCCTCTAACTCTTTCAGGAGATTGAGGCAGTGTACAGGAACAGAAAAAATTAATTAAAATTCCTAACCAGGCTCAATACTCTTTTTTTCAGAAGAAAACGTTGTTTTAAACTCGATCGAATAGCCCAAGTCTACCTAAGCCTTTGAGAAGAATTTCCAGATTTCTGGCAACCTATTTTTGTCAAGATTCTCAAAGGCGAGCGGCTACTGTCAGTGGTACTCTGCCAGTGATTTAGGCTTCAAGCCTTCTGAAATGTGGCCACCAACCATAAAAGCAATTTTATTTTGTTCGACATTGAATCCAAGTATAAATTTTTCATTCTTTGATATAAATGTCCTTATTGGCATCCTTGTTCAATATAAAGTCCTTTCATTAATATTAATAATTGCCCTGCAGAATTTTCCTAACCACATTTATTTTTTCCGGCGTTAGGGATATTTGCTTGTTGTATCGGTGTTTACAAATGCCGCATCACTCAAGATATTGATATTGTACAGTCAGTGCTTTTCTTGAAACTTTTGAACCATCAAGAAATAACTTTAAATGCATGCTCAGTATTCAGGATGTTAATCTTCTCTTTTAAATCCTAGTTTAAATGCCTGGCCTAAACCTGGATATTCAGTAAACTTAATGGTGTCTATTTTTGAGTAAAATCTTAGATCATGTAAGATTATAATTTATTTGTTTTTGAAATTATACAAAACTTCTTATCATTCCTATTTTCTTTGCACCGTTACAGAGCAGTTCTAGCTTTTTGCAATGCCATCTTTGTCCTTCATTATCATAGTACCCTAGAAAAGGCTAATAATTACACAATATATTGTTGACAGAGTTCTATCGTCTTGGTGCTTCAGAATTAGTTTTTACTTTTATTTTAATGTAATTTCATCTTTTTTTCACTTGTTTTATTACCTGTGCATCAATTTGTGCATTTCGGTAGAATTCTTAAGATGGGTGAAAAAAACATTATATCAGCAATAATACATGCACGGCAAAGCTCATAGCATGTGACAGTTCTTTGACTATCAATTACACTTCGGCAGCATTAAGAATTCCAAATTATGAGCTCATTTCGGTCTTACAAGCGTATCAGTAAAACCTCTATACCTGTAGCTAATTTTTAAGACGTAATATTTAGCGTATATAAAATTTCGAAATTAACTAAAGTCGGAATATATTGTATTATTAATTTCTATAAATTATTTTTATACTTTCATCAAAAATAAAATGTTAAAATAAATTCGATTTGATCATAAAAATCGAATTTATAGGCCCATCCTTAATAAGCAATTTTGAATAACAATCTCTTAAAAATGAAATGCCATTCTGCTATATTGTATTATAATAACAATAAAAAATTTGATTAATTCTTTTTTTTTACTTCGATTTATAGCAATATTTTCGAAATTAGTTTCCTTATTTCTGATTTGGCCAGGTTTTATTTGTTGATCGAAAAAAATAAAAAAAAAGCATAGTGATATTTTTTTAAAGCCTTTTTAAAAATGATAACCTCCGAAAATATCTTTTTATGAAACGTTAAATATTATTATCACTTTGCTGTAGAAGAATTGCATTTTATACCGTGAGCAATATTGTAGAAATAAGGAATATAAGTGGTCGCTACCTCGCGAAGGTATATTTTAAAAATTTATCGTTGTTTTTTCGGAATTGATAGTTTATAATTTTAATGTGAGAAAACTCAAACTCACATAAATAGATTTAATCAAACTTTTCAGTAATATGCAAAGCGAAACACAAATAATTTATGTTTGATTTATGAGTATATGTAAATTGGAATGAATCATAACATATCATCTTTAAAATGTTTTTTCCAAACGCTATTGCCATTGACATAAAATTCAATAACACCCAAATAAATCTGAATCGAACGAAATAAATCGGTCAATGGCGATTTACAGTTTGGCCAGTGTTTATTTATAAATAATAAAAGAGATTAACAAAAAAATTTCAAATAATATCTTAGTCAGCAAAAAAAAATATTTAATGTTTTAATTGATGTTAACTCTCAACATAGTATAAAAATTGCGAATTGATTCATATAACACGGGTGTTCTCTGTATAATGTGGCTAACAATAACATTAATAATTTCACACAAAAATTATTTTTGAATATTTTTTATCAACAAATATTTTATTATCCCACAACATACGTTCATGCACTGTATTAGAAACAAGTTTTTTTTATATAATACGAATTCTGTGTAAACCGCAAAAAATTAACTGCCATAATAAAGAGACACCATAAATCAGATAACGTTTTTAGATTTAAGTTAACAAAATTAAAGCATGACTAAATTTCATATAGATGTTAATGTTAGATTTAAGGCCGTCTTTAGTTATGCAAAGTGGGAAATGGCATTTTTTTATCTTTCATCTTAATCGTTAGGTAATTTACAAACGCCCTTTTAATTATATTATTTTAATGATATTTTCTCTTTTTCTTTTTGTATCTTTTTAATTGTGTTTGAAAAATAAAATTCACCTTGAAACACACAAACTTAAGCTTCCTAAAATTTTTTTTACATAGTTGATAATCTTTATAGATTAATTCCCTCTTTACCATAAAAAATGGTGGATAAAATATTAAACCCAATTAAACTGTATAATTTTTCCGTTTTATTGCTGAAATTTTTAAATTGAAGATTAGGCTAAATATTTTATAACAAAAATTAGTAAAGCAATCTAAAGTAATTTATGGTTTGATTTTTGATATTCTGGGTGATTAGAAATTCTATTTTAATAATAAAATTTAATAAATGAGATATGCCAGTCTTTTAGATTCTTCTTCTAAAAGTGGGAAATTTCAGTATAAATAATACAATTTAAAAAAATTATCATAATTTACTATGTCCATTACCGTTGAAATTTAAATTGTTTAATTCAATGAACTAATAAATAAAGTTGTTCCCTGTCTTTTTACTTTAACACTGATTAAATTTTTAAAATATATTTATAACTTGGTTAAAAGACTATTTTAATGAATAAACGTGTGCATTATGGAATTGAATTTATTTTCAGATTCAATAAATTAAATATTTTTTCAGTAATAATAGTTGTAAAAATTAAATAGCTATATTTTTATGCCTATTTGCTGTGTTTATATTAAAAAAAAACACAATTTTTATTTTGTTAACCCCCTCCCCTTGAATATATAGTTTTTTCAATGTAGTTTTGAAACGATTTCAGCAAGGTATGAAAATACTATATCAGTTTTTTTGTTCCTCACGTTTCTACTAAAATTTTTTCACTCTGTCCGTGTTACCTTCATTCTTGGTATTAACGCAGGCATAATAGAGAAGCTGATGTCATGGATAACTACTTCAGGTAAGAAGTTATGTCTCTTGATTCTCTGATATACGGCCCGATTATCGGATCAAATTATTAAGCCTTGCGTAAAATAGAAAATAATTATATGAACTGGGGGGCTCGGATCTCTTCTTGTACGGAGAGACCTAAATGATCGCCCATTAAAATCAACACACCCCCTAGCAACCCAAAAGTCTTTTTTTAACAAAACGCGGCATACCCTATACTTTATTTTGCTTTTTCGGGTTTCGTCAATCTGAACTGCTACCACTGGCCCATTTATTCTCTCCTTTCGATTACGAGCCAGTTAAGATTAACATCTCTCACAAAATTTTTGCAACCGACCATTATGTTATTAAAAAGAATTTGGAACTGATTGTCAGGGAAGTTACGATTCGATATTCCAGTACTTTATGAATATAAAATTCCAAAAATTTGTTTTAATGAAAGGTGGGGTTAAATAAAAAACGAGTTTTTCGGATTAATCTGTATTTTTTACAACCAGAGCATCGAAAAGAACTTTTTTTTGGTAAACTTTTAGAATTTTTAAAGTCATCGTATTAAAACAACAGCAGGGTGTGGAATCAAGAAGTTCCATCGTAAATAACAGGCGATTTCGAATTTCTATATTTTTTTTTCATTCAGATCTTTCGAAAGTTTGATTTATCTAGTTTAACATTATAGATACTCGGAAAAAGAAAAATCATTTCGATATTTTTGAAAAATAAATTCACGTAATATAATATGACATATTAAGATAATACGTATATAAAAAATTGTATTTTTATATTAAAATATTGTAACTTACCTACACCCTAATTAGTAACGAGTAAAAAAATACAGCTTTATCGGTAATTATGTGCAAAATATCGTGGGTTGTTTAAAAAATATCGATAATTTTACCCAATATATTGGCAATCTTACGCAAAGTATCGAAAGTTATGCGAAAAATTTTTACAATTGGAAGAATGATGACTTTTTTTTAAATTAATTAAACTTATATTTATAATATCATACGCCTACCTCTGGGACTAATCTACGCAACAAGGGGCAATTTCAAAATTTACGTACAAAATGCGCAGAGCATAATATTATTTAAAAATTAATAATAGTTTCTCTACTTACCTATATGTATTTGGGGAGATATTTTATTGTAGTTTTAAAAACCAGCGGTGCACTATTCACCTGCGAGTTGCATAGGGAAGGTGCAAATAACTATACATTAAAAAATGAAATTGTAGAAAATTAAACCCTACTAAGAAAAAAACGAATTATTTTAAGAAAAGGAATTTTTGATATTCTCAAGCGAATGATTGCAAACGGAAATAATAAAATCCATATTTCCCAAAATTTAGATATTTCAATTATAACAACGTAGAAATTTATTATAAAATTTTATGAATCAAAGGATATTTCAATCGAAGTCGAATATGACTACAAAAAAACAGGCCAAAGCCATCATCAGACATAACTATATTGTTGGATATTCTAGCGCATACTATCCAAGAAGATTTTTGATGAACTCAAAGTGGAATTATTGCAAAATTTGAGCAACAAAATATTTCATGAAACCAATCGTCAATTTTATTTAACAAACATACAAAAATTAGGAATAAAAAAGGCTTTAAACGTCAACCAGTGCACCCAGTAGGCCTTAACCACCTTTGGCCCGCCAATTCTATGCCAGAGAAATAATAAGAGTTAACTCGGTTCGAATGCTGTTTCAAGATGAAACAGGAATAAATCTTAATGGCAGAATAATTTATGGATTTTCACAGAAAAATGTGGATGTTATAAGAATTTTACCCTCTCAAAGAGGTCGAAGCGTCGGTCTTTTACAAATTATTTCCATTAATAAATTGAAAAATTATTCAATTCGACAAGGAATATACAAAACAAGTATCACAAAGTATCTTGAAACATGCAAAAATAATGCTTCGATGTCGGCTCAAAATATTATTGTAATGAATATTATGAGATTTCACAAACAAAAATGTTATTCAATAAATTTGTTAATAATTCTATAACTCATAAGTATTTACCGTTATATAGCCTACAATTGAACCAAATTAAGCAAGTTTTTATAGTTCTCAAGTCAAGATATTTACCGAAAAGGTAATTTTCACAAAACAATGAAACTATGAGTCGATATAGAATTGATATTTTGAATAAATGTGTGCAGATCAAAATCTAAAGTTGAGAGAATGTTATAATGAGATATTTAGTTTATGCTTTCATAAGAATATACTCTGATAACAAAAATTTTAGTGTAAAAAATATTTTTCACATTTAAAATATTGGAAAAAAACACTATGATTTTTCAAATTTTGTGTATAACTTCTGATACTTTGCGTAAGATTGCCAATATATTGCGTCTAATTGCTAATAACCCCGTCATCCGGGTTAAGTCGCTAATCCGATTTGCTAAATAAAATACACTTAGCGTTTTTTTATTCAACATTGCAACAAAGTATATTTAATTCTCTTCTTAGGAGATCTTTTTATTTGGTGTGAAGAAGGAATTTTATTTACCAAAAATTCCTTTATCTTCACTCAAACTAGCATAGATTGTTTACATATTTGCACGGCATTACTCATAAAATACATAATTTTGCAAACACAACACACAAAAATCAAATTCTTGACAATTTTCTATACGCGTGCGTTTTGTGCGTATTTCAAGAATAGCCGTGTTTCTTTTTTTCGTGCTGACATTTTCAAAACGTATTCACCGAATGTATTATCAACTTTTTAATACTTTTAAGTTTTGCATATCCCAAAACTAATTAACCTGTTGTACGATGGTTACCTGCATGTTAAATTCTGAATTTAACAAACTTAATTAGAATAAAACATGAAATTTTAAAGTCATTTTTAACAATAGATTTATTAAAACAAAACACACCACTTTTTTGCTGATTTTATCAATTAAATTAGTACATTTGATTAAAAATTTCTATCATTAAAGAAGTGTTACTTTTAAAATATTTACTTCAAACATAAGAGTGTATGTATTTATTTACAATAACGTACCACAGAATTTTAAGGTTTTGATTTCACAAATAGTTTAAAAAGTATAAAATAACTTTTATATTTATTAATGGGTTGCCCTTCTTTTACCATCGTATTTTTGAATTTGGGAAGATTTGCTCCTGTTAAGCGAAACCTAAGGCCTTTCAAGTTAAACACAATGTCGTTTCGCTTGAAAACACTTTTCAAAAATGTAAAGGGTTAATCAAAATAAAATCTCTTGACTATCGTTTTAGATGTGATCGGTACGGAGCATCCAAATATTCTAAAAAAAACAAAAATAAAATCGAAATTTACATGGTCCTAGTCCCTTTCATATTACTTGGACTTCGGATTCTTAGAAGCCTTTCCCAGTTACGTCAAAGTTAACTGCTCTTTGGATATTTTTAGATCCGCCAAGACGGTATATTTGGATGAATGAACTTAGCATATTCCATCAGGCTGTCATTGATTGTTTTTCGTTTTGTCGATCAGTTTGTCTTGAAGGGTGTCATAAAAATTCAGGCATTATTGGAGGTTATAATAACATTACAGAAATAGATGAGGCAAAGATCGGAAAAGGGAAGAATAACCGAGGGGGGATACGAGAGGGATTCTGAAAATCTATTTGCAATTCAAGTTGAAAATAAAATGCCCAAACTTTTCTCAATATTATCCCAAATGTATTACGTCTGGTTCTACAATATAATTCGATTGTTGGAAGTCTAACAATAGTCTTGGCCAAGAATGGTTTCAACGCCTTACAGTCAACCCCTCAATAAACTTTCTAGATACTGAAATGAGCTCTAGTATCAATTATATATGAGCGTGTGTTGTAGACAGGGGGATTAAGCAAATATACGGAACAAGAAAATTACATTCGGCAAGAGGACTTGCCGAATTTATTTTTAAATAAAAATAACCAAATCATACATCCCGATTACCTCATTTTTTAAAGAAAACGGCGTCACTTTTTTTAAAAGATAAATATAAAAAATCGTTTGTGAATTCGTGATAAATTTTTATATATTATAGAATACGATGATTTGGGGAATGGCACATTGCAATTTAAATACTTAAAACATAAGAATTTAAATTAAAATGAACAATCTCTTTAAACAATTTGGACAACTATTACACAAAAGGGACGATGATTTAATCGCCCGCGTGGGTCACTCTTTACCAGAGTAAGTAATTATTTGAGTATTGAGTTATCGCGGTCATTAAGTAGCCAATAGAATAATAGGGATAATATAATTTTATCTATTTTAGCTTCATGTGTGGAAGCCTGCATTAATCTGTACAGGGTTGAACAGGATTCTTGTAGTTATTCTATATTTAATGTGATTAATCTAAATCTACTTTAAATGATAAATAAGTTTATTACTTTTATATATATATCATATAATTTTAGTTAATAATACAGTCAAAGAATTTTCATTTATCTTGGAATGCTGCAATCAGAGATTCGTTTTCACCTTCTCTCTTCCACTCAATCTATAATTTTGGGTCCCCCCAATATATTTTAATACAATTTATTAAGAAATTTTTGTAATGTATGGTAAAATTTTAAGATAATATATATAATAATACTAAAAGGAGGAAAGAACAATCTACAATATTGTAGTGGAGGGAAAGAAATTAACAGGAAAAAAACATTTTTAAGACATATTAATATAAAATTATGATTTGTAATTTCAGTAATTAGACACGCGAATAAAGAGTAAAGTCTATCAATTTAGCTTGAAGAATTTACTAAAATTTAGGAACTTTTTTTTAGTTTAGAAAAAAAGTTAAATTTAGTTTTAAGGCCTTAAATTAGTGTATTTGAGAATATTGCTATCCATTGGAGTTCATGAACAAATTTCTTAGATTCCAGGAATTTCCCTATTTCGTACAATATGGTTCATTTTTAAATATGTATGTCACAAAATATAATATTTAATAATTATTTGAAAATAATTAATTATATTTCTCGCTTTTATTACAGGGTGTCCAACCCTAATTCAACATCGTCCAAAACTGATTTTACATTATTTAAACTTGCAGCAATTTATATAAATATAATTCGTGAATAATTGTACGTTATATTTATAACACTGCTACAGCTAAATTAAAGATATACAGATCGAATTAAAATAGACGGGCTCAAATCTCGATGTGTGTTGTAAATATATAATACTAATAATGTCAAAATTTTACGTAAAATCAATATGCGACATGATTATAGTTAGAAATATTTAAAATTATGTTGCGCTTAGTCTCCTTAAAAATAAAATAGTAGAATTATATTTTCCAACATCTTGAGAATAAAAAACCTTAAGTAGCAATCTTGATGATAGTATAAATATTAAGAGTAGGATCTAGATATTTAATAATCAAGTATTATTGCTGTCTACTCTTCATATTTTCCCAATAACAAAAGGCAAGTTTTATGGTTATGTAACAAGGTATAAACAGAATTAAAACTAACTACAGGAAATAAAAAAAAATATTTAAATACAGATTAATTAAAAGTATAAAGTTTAATCAAATATTTCTTCTCGGTTGGCACACCTACTAATATATGATGACATATTTCGAGAATAGCCTTCGATATCCTAACTTGTAATAAGGCTTGATCAATTTTCAATCAAATTAATTAGTTCTGTTTCATTGTTTGGGTTCCCGCGTTTAACATGCTCATTCCATTAATAAAACATATTCACAATCGGATTTAAAAATGGGGAATATGGAGGAAGATACATATGCTCAAATTGTGGGTTGGTAATTTTTGTTTGCGTTTCAACAGTTTTATGAAATCTGATATTGCCCATTATTAGAGTTTCATTATTCATTCTTGTGTATCTTAATCACTCCATAGGTGTTAGTAAAAAACAGGAATAACTAGCAGAATTATATGCAGAAAAACGTGATTCATATAATAGGAGTACTGATCGGCTAATAGCACAATAAATTGAAATATTTCTCGATCGTATTGCAGGAACTGATAAGCTGGCTGATGTTCCCATCAAAGATCGACCCATAGAACATCTTGAAGAAACATTGAAGCCAACCTTGTCAATAATAAACAATTTCATTTTCAGAATATCTAATTGAAAGATTAATATATCTGAGAGCGTATTGCAAAAGGGAATCAATGGTTTCTGGCGTGTTTCTGCGTTCAGGAACTATGTGAATTCGCTTAACGTATCTGACAATCCCGTTAAAAAGTCTGCTGCTATTAATTTACAAATCCTAAAACCAAATTCTTCTATACATTTGTTAGATACAGTCTTTAAAGAAATCGTGCAATTTTCATCCACCCGATCTTTTATCGCCATTCCTTGAGCAGCTGTTAGCTTTTTGTGTGCGTGTCACTCTTGGTTTGATCTCAATTTCTGCCGTCAGAAGATATCGTTTAACAACATTATGTACAGCTGTTATGTTGTGGTCAAATACTTCTGCTATTTTTTAGCATCTTTTTCCTCGATTGTAAGCTTCTATAATTCGAGCACTCGTATCGTTATTTAGCTAGTTTCCTTTTGTCATACATGAAAGTTAAAATTCAAATAAGAATTTGGAATATGTCGGAAAATGTCTAGTATTGTAAAGATTTTTATAATAAATTGAAGTTTTTAAATTGATTAATGTTTTTAAAATAACTTAAAGTGTAAAATAAATTGAATTTTTAAATTTCACGTTAGAAATATATGTATTTTTTACATTGTTGAATTAGTGTTGGACGAGGTTGAATCAGTCTTGGAAACTGTAATATTTTTAGTAATGCGTTTAAATTACCTTTATAAAATAAGATTAATCTTTCAATAACTTGAGAGTTTATCAAAAACGGGAAAATTTTTCCACCGAATGTTATTTATAAATAAAACTATTTATTTTAGTGTCAAAATTTCAAAGATCTTATCGTGATATATTAAATAATTGCTAAAGTCTATTTTATATATCTTTTATCAACAATTTCTTAAGATGAAAATATTAAATCAAGTAATGAGTTTATTTAAAATGTATTCAGCGACAATTTAACGTTTCGCGCAAGCGCGTGTTATTATAATGCCGGAAGATTTATCAGTTTATCATATACTTGTTCAATTACTAAAAGAATTAAAGTTTCTTACGTTTTTTATTTATTTTAGAATAAATGATATATCTTCAATTGATACTTTTGTTGAAAAACTAAACACTAAAGATGTAGAAGGCAATTTTTCGGAAGTAATAAACATTAATTGAAAATTAGGTTGAACGAAAAAAAATAATTGAGACTATAGTTAATCGTTCGGAGAATCCATCACGAGTCCTAAAAATATATGAATCTTTAAACACAAAAAAGTTGATTTTATTGAAACAAAAAAAGTATTCCTACATTGGATAAAGTCCTAAAATTAATATTTATGATTACTAGCAATCCTAAAGTTATTAATTATATCCAAAATTCAGATTAAATCATTTTTATCAGCAAATAAAACTCGAACAAATCAAAGATTAATTAATTTAACATCTCTTCAAAATAATATGGAAAAATATAAAGTAAAATAACTAAAAAATATTAGTCTCCTTTTTTAATATCACCAGAAATTTTCATAAAGCCTGACGAACCTTTAAAAACCACTGAATTTAGTCTAACATTAGAAAATGTATTCGAAACGCGTAAATATTTGCGTGCATATGAAGCGCATGAGTCAGCTGTAAATTATGATGTTTAATTCTATTCATTCATTTAGACGAGTTTTTTAAAACTCTTATATGTTTTAATGGTAAAATTATGTCATAATAGTCAATAGGGTTTAAATGGCCGTTTTATAACTCTTAACAAAAGCAATCTAACATTTGAAATCGATAAAAATTTCAGTAATTATTTTTATTTTGTTCAAGATCAGCGTATTTTATCGATGCTTGAACGTATTTTAAGCTTGCCCATTGCCTATTTTAAAATTGTTAAATTTTTGGAGAGTTTATATTCTGTGATATAAATAGAATATCCACCAGGTTTTGGTACAATGGTACATCAAGCATTTTCATCAGCAATTTTCAGTATACAAAAAGTTTTGTTTATTTCTTCATTATAGGAATACTTACAATTTATTTGTGAATTACAAACTATGTTTCGAAATGTATAGTTTTTTTCCCTTTTGTTTTAGGGAGAATTAAATCTTCAGAAATTGTTATATCTTAAAGAAACCTCTATTACAGAGATGCAATTTATTGCCTCAATCTGTTCATCGATTAATATTGTATAAATATCAGCTTTTATTATTTAGGAAGGAGTAGATAGTCGATCGGTATTATCTATTTTGCACAATAAACATGAATTATCAATGAGCAGTGGCATTTGCTTGAGCGCATGCGAATTTCTGATGAATTCTGTTTATTTTTAATTTTAATGTATATTAGGCGTCAAAACCTTATTTTGATATGATCTCTGAATGGATATATCGTGGTGTTATTCTAGATTATCACCATGAAGTATATAAATGTATAAAATATCCAAGTTTATGATATCATCCGAAGCAGAGTTGAATTATTCCAAATCTCAACAAGATGATCATAAATGGGAAAAATCCCACGTTCTAATTCACGACCGTGTACCAGAGTTTCTGAAATCTGTCTTAAAAAATAAATTACTTTTTAGGTTGCAAATAAAATTCTTAACGCTGGAAAATATCTAAATGTATTGCAACAATGCGGTATGGGTTTAAAAAATATCGTGATTAAAAAATTCGTTTATAGTTACGGAAATGAGTATTAATGTATAAAATAAATACAAAGGTATTATGAGCTCATTAATGAGGCATTATCAAATGCCAGTAAATCTCTCTTAAGTTTTATAATTGAAGAGAAGCAATTTAGATTGTTTCTTAAGTATATTTTATCATTTTTATTAAGTTCCCTTCGACATTTTTTTTTAATTGATCGTGGAGATTTTTTTGTTATTTTTATGGATTTGGTCGAGAATATTTTAATTAAACCAAAAAATGGTATATATATTCCCTAAGTGGCTTTTAGAAATTGATATTTCTAGATTAGATTCATTGCTGGAATTAGCGATTCGTAACAGTGTATTCTCTGGTGATACATTTGCAGAAAAGGTTGGTATAACATTATTAGAGGAAGATTTGGAGACTCATCAACTTCATATATTAGGAGCTCAAAATCCAGTCACTGATAAACAGTCTGATGGAATAAAATCTTTTGCGTTTACATATAATGTCGACTGGCCCCTGTCTTTGATCATTAACTCAATGGTACACTCTTTAGTATACTCATTTTTATTAGGCCATAACAAAATATCAAATGATTTTTAGACATTTATTAAATATAAAATATTGTTTGCGAACTCTCTCAAAGTTATAATATTTAATTTTGATATTTTATAGATTCTGGCAACTTATTTTCAAACTTTCTGTTTCCAAGAGTGATTTTCGAACAAAGTAAATCAACATTAACATTTTTTAGATCTAACTATTCTTTTATTCTTATTGTAATTAATAAAATGATGCATTTTTTGCAAAATTTTGAATATTTTATTCAAAATGATGTTATTGATCCTAATTGGAATATTTTAATGTCTCAAATCAACAAAGCAGAGTCATTGGAGGAATTAATATCAAAACACAATGATTTTCTTGATAGAACACTTAAAGATTGTATGTTAACTCATAGTAAGTTGGTCGAGGTATATCTTATCACATTTTTACATGATAGAGTTTTAGTTCTATTATAAATCAATGTTATAGTTTTCCTAATGAAGTCATGAAAAATATAAAATCTAATAACATCAACAAACTTACAAAGACTATTGAAATTTTTCATGATGTTATAATTAATTCAGTCAGTTCATTTGTTTTTTTATTGTATGGAAAAAATGGGGATCATTTTGAACATAATATGATATTTCTCGTCGAAAAATTAGATTTCAATTATTTTTATTCTAATCTCAACGTGGATATGGCTAGTTTAAACCCAGCTTTAGATTCTGGTCGTTAGATTATTAATTGATTATTAGTGTCGCAACAAACTATTTCAAGTCTGCCAGATACTCAATAGAATCTTAATTATTCTTCACGTGTTATCATAAAAATACAATCATTCAATTTAGTCTGCTAGTTTTATTTAAAATTTTATGCACAATAATAATAAACCGTTTATGTTGTCGTTGTAATTACTGGGGCGCATGAGCTAAAACAAAAATGGTCCATATATTTTTAGAGCCGAAGAATAAATATTTTTTTAAACCCTGACACCGCTATTTGCCTTCTTAGGGATTCTAAAAATATTTTACAATAGATCTCATCGATAGATTTAGCAAACGAAATTGTAGCCAGTCTACATTAGTTCAGTAAAATAACTAAATTTACATGTATAATATATGCTAAGAATTAAGATATCGATGCCAAATTGATAAAACCATGGAAAAAACGTAAGAATCAATAATAAAACTGCTATTTATTGATACTTGTGCGAATAACGATAAATTAGTAATAATTATAGCTTTTCCAAAGTATCAGGTGTTTTGGATTATTCTTGCATTATAATTTCATGAAAGTCATAATTAAATTTTTGGTTGTTATAAATCTTCACGTAGATGCATTAAGATGGGATAGGAAAACATTTTGATGAGTTACTCCACATTTTCTTAAAGACTATAATATAAATTACACACTGAAACATTTGATACATTCTTTTTACTACCACATCGAGTAACTTTCATGCCAGAAATTCATAAAATATGAAAAATTCTCAAAGATATCTCGTCTGATTTAAAACAACATCAAATTACATTTTAATGCGGATATAAACATTACGAAACTTTTAACAAATATCAAATGAAAAGTGTGATAAAAGATTCTGATTGTAACTTCTAAACAATAATGTGATCTAAATTTTAATAATTTAAATACAGCCTGATTTTTTTGTTTGGATTTTCAAATAAGATTTTCGATAATTCACTATAATTTTTGCAAATCCTTTCTGCCAGAACAAATTTTTACCAATTTGGCACATTTTGTGTGAAATAGATTTTTTCCCCCAATCTAATACTTTTTTTTTTACATCTAAGTGATTATGATAAAATTATCGAAATTGATAAAATTAAAAAATTTACATCTCATGCACTATTTTTATATGGGTTGGTTTCAACTCGTTAACAACCTAATTATAAATCCAAACGTATTTCATTTTGAATTCCTTTCATGTCTTAAGTGTATAAACTAAGGGTGTGATCTTTAAATTGCATTTAACGAGCGATGTAATATAAGAATATCGTTTATTATAAACTCATATTAAAAAATAGCTATATTTTCAATAGTTTGGATGTTATTATGATTGAGCCCTGCTTTTATAATCAAATACCCATTTAAAGGTTTATACTTTATTTCAAAAACATTTACATCAATTTCACTACTTTTTACTAGATTAAACTCTGTCTTTCCAAACTAATATTTTGTAAACTTATATATAGCCATAAAATTAAATAACAAAAAAAACTTTGAACTTTAATTTTTTATCTCTTTGGCAAAGGTTTTTCTTAAAATATAACTGTTACGAGATTTTCAACAAAACATGTTTCATTTTTAACTTAAAAGTATGTGAGGGACACGCAATATTTTGATATCTAAAAATTCAATTTATTAATATCTTTATGTCTTATCAAAATTGTAAATCTGGTTTCTTATAATAAATTTTTATATTTAATAAATAATACACGAGCTTTCCTAATTTATTTTAAGATTAAAATCCTTCAGTTCTTGTAATTAATAAAAATAATCCCATTTCATAAATTTTCACTTGTATATCTCCTTAATTATATTTCTAAAAGTCTGAACCATTTATTTATTTGCCAATATAGCCTCGTAATTCAAAATCGTTCTCATTTATAGATTTTCACATTTTAACTGTCAAAGTATTTTTTCCGATTTTTTAAATGGATAACACTCATTGAAATATTCTGCAGAAAAATAATAAAAAAAAGGAAGTGACACCATCATTCGATATGTCTTCTTAATGGGGGGG
>SGJC01000647.1:0-12875 GCA_009887335.1 Henneguya salminicola
AGCTGATGTGAGCTCAGCGACTGCTTTATTTATGAATTAAATGAATCTTTTTCTAAAATACCCACTTAGTATTTTAGCATTTTCCACCTTACCATCGATCCCAATGTCACATTGGTCAAAAAATTTATGGTGCAGCTCCGTGTTTATTGCCAGAAACCTCTTCAAATAAAAAGCAAAAAATAGGCACTCGTTCATATAATCTTATGCACATGTCTGTTAGGCCATGAAAACTATTTTTTATATTTTTTAGTCTCGCGCACGCTCCGTTTTTTTTATGTCTCCACCCCCTCCTTATACTGATCTGCTCGATCAATATAAATTGAAAATGTTAAAAGCCTTATCGTTGACAAAGAGGACATGATTTAACACGAAAATGGACGAATAGTAACTTTTCCTTAAATCCTTTGACCGTATTTTCATTTAGCATACTTCTTTGACAAACTCAAATTCTTCTCATATCTGCTACACTTACCTTTTTATTTATTGTAGATACCATAAACTACGAACTGAAAGTACATGTATATTTTATAATCGTTTGAAACTTTTTGTTATAAAAGTGTAAAATCATACACTAATAATTCACATTAATTTAAAAAAAGTCAAACAAAAACATAAAAATGGTAAAATATCTTAGATTCGTTTTATTTTTTATCCGTAGGGTTATTGTAAAATCCACAATTGATTTTCGAAATAAATGAACAAGATATTCATATGCCGTGCGTACTAATATGGTTGAAAGTAGCTTAAATTTTAATGTTCGGTTGATGTAGATCTATTTTAGAATAATACTATAATAAATTTAGACTTTCCACTTGATGAAGCGACATTTTTATACATTACTAGTCGAACTAGCCGAATGTTTCATAAATATCCCAATCAACCTCTTGTGGTGCAGTTTCTCTGTAAAAAATTATCATTATTTTTTTTTTACACGGACTCTACGTGTAAAACCTTACTGGTCTTTTTTGAGAGGAGCTTTACGGCCCCATTCTGCCCCGATCCCGGCCGAAGATAGGCAGTATTGCCAAGATTCAGCGGTAATGTGTGTCTCTCATCCCCCAAACGTCCTAACCAACCTCTTCCACACTAGGACCCCACACCACAAGGGAATTAGCTCATTGGGTCTTTAAAAATTGGCATACCATACGAGCACGAGAAATAGAGGTAAAATTGCCAAATCTCAAAAAAAACAGCAGAGCGCTAAAAATAACCAAGAAATATATATTTTTAGATTATGAGTTTTTATATTACCTCTGGTTATCTCTTCCCTACTCTCACTATAATAATTGCACTTAAGAATAATTATAAGAAGATTTATTTGATTCGATGTGTTTAATTTTTTTTGGTGCGTAAAATTCATCCTGGTTTCTTTTGAGAGGATTTTTACTCGAGCCACCTAAACCATTTCAGAAATTTGCTGTGAGGAGAGTCGACATACCCTATAAAATTCTCAAATATTCTTCCCGTATGGAAATATTTTACTCTGTTTTTTATTTTGCAGATTAGAAACTAATTTTTTAAGTTTTATAAAAATAAAATAACTTAACATATCTTTGAGAGTTTGCGTAAATACGTGATATTACATATAAACTAGTACAACATTGCAAATAAAAAGATTGAATTCTCGAGAATTTTTTTTTTATTTACTCGTTTTTTTTATCTTACAGAGAATTCTTTGCTTTCCGCCAGTAGCAACAACATAAATTCCCAACCTACGGCCATATTATTACTCACTGTAATGTACTTTTCGTCTTTTGTAGGAGACAGGCAGGTTGATCTTTAGAATAATAACCCCCCGCTTGGCATCGTCGTTAAAAAATATTTCAAATGATATTTTTTAAACATGCTACATATCATTAAATTAATAATAAATTGCAGATAAGTAATTTAAATCATTTTTTAAATAATTTTATTACTCATTGAAGTATAAATTTTGGTAAAAATCAAAATTAATCGCCATTAATTTTTTTTAGCGCCGCCGCCACGCGGTGGATTATTATTCTATAGATGATCCGACAGGCATACTTTTCTAGACGAATAATTCCGTTGAAAAATAATAAAGTATTCTTTTTGTGTTATTGACGCGGGACAACTTCATATAAAATATTTAATTGAATTTGATTAAATTTTTAGGCGAGTATTAATTGCATGAGTGGCACAATTAATTTTTGTTGTCTTAAGCTGACTCCTGCATAATATTCCCAAAGGATATGTAAATTGTACATTTTTTTAGTTCATCTCTATTTTCTATATTTCCTTACCTTTCTAATTAACAGGTGTATCCGTTCGTCTGGTTATGCTCCTAAGACCTGTACCTAATAACTGTTAGTGTGCATTTTCTTTGGTTGTCTATTGCTCGTTTTGTTATTTGTCTGACTTGTTAAAGTGTATATTAAGATAAAAGAATACTCGTAAAAAATTTAAAGGGCGAGAAATGTTTGTAATCTTTGGGCATGGTGCATGCGCAGAGTAGCATCATTTATACATTTGTATAGAACATCTTTATGTCGATGTTAGAATGGCTATTTTATGGCATTTAATCATATTTATACGAAAACAGATTAATGTATCGTTAAAAGAAATTTAAAAGCTTTTTTTTATCCACTCGTCAAGGGAAAATATTTGAAGTTTATTGATCATCAACACGAAAAAGCTATTTCAATCAAAACAGAACCTGCCAATTTTTATGTAGTGGGTACGTTACAGTAGCCGCATAAAAAAATCATCAATATTAATAATCTGCGCATGAGTTTGCAAAAAAGAAAATAAAAATTCCAGACAATTCCATCTTTGTGTGTTGTATTTGCAATATTATGTATATATTATGGGCAAGGTTATATATATGCGCAATTGAGGATATTTTGAAATAAATTTATTAACATTTGATTGAAACCTAGAATAATTTATTTAAATTCACATGATTTGGAGAAAGAACGCCATAAATTTGTGTCATGCGCAGAATAACATTTAATAAATCTTGAATGTTTTATCATTTACCATTGTCTCGTGAGATATTGCTTCACCCAAAGTATCTTGGGCCCAACCTAAATCAAGTTATTCAAAAAAAATTATATCTTGAAGTAGAAGGCACCTGTGATGGTCTTTATGGTTTTATTATCGCTGTCACAACTATTGATCATATTGGAATGGGTGAAATAATGATGGGTCGAGGCTTTGTCAATTATCCCATTAAATTCAAAGCTATAGTGTTTAGACCGTTTAAGGGAGAAGTTTTAGATGCAAGCGTTGGAAAAGTTAATAATGTCGGCGTATTTGCTCAAATTGGGCCGCTATTATGTTTTATCTCGCGATACAATATTCCAGATGAAATGCAATACGATTCTAGCGGAAATTTACCATGTTACAAAAACAACAATGATCAATCGTTTATACAGGAAGGGGATAAAATTAGACTACGTTTAATCAATGTACGTATGGATTTAAATGAAATATCAGCTGCTGGTACAATAAGAGAAGAATTTTTAGGAAAAATATCATGAACATAATATATATTATTATTTTGTTTTTATTATGCTAAATAATTTCTTTATCTAAATATTATTAATGAAGTAAAACATTTTCATCCATATTTCGGAAATATTCGTTCGCAATATTCGCGCCTTTTTTATCCTCCAGACCTTTGCCGACCGCCTAAGAGTAAAAACCCCAAAGCCAAACATTTGCCATTATTGGCTGCGCATGCGCACATGTGGGGCAGTTATATTCTTTACCAGCTTTTGATGTGACACAAGAGGTGTGAAAAGTATGGTTACACCTAGCGTAATAAGAAAAAGGTACCAAAATACAAGAACGTGATTTTCAGATGTTTTTTTATCATTGGAGGTGTGTAAGGGAGTGCCACATATTAAACAAATAGTGTTAATTAATGATGCCCCTTGAAAAATAGTCTTCTCTCTTCCTAAAATATATGAATTACATTCCTCAGCCAGAATTTTTCTTAAACTAAGACTAAATGTTTCTTCAAAGTTATTATTGTCTGACAATAGAGTAAGCATTGTTTTAAGATCCCCAAACGGTAGAGATTTATAAGTGTTCCCCTTAATAAACAGCCGAAATGATTACATCAATAAACCGATTGAGAATATCTTCAATAGGTATTTGCTTGGACATTTCAGTAAACACCCAATTTCCCAACCTTGTCAAATAATCACACATAGGAACACGATTTAAATCGCCTTGACATAATTCCAAGGCTTTCGACACTTCATCAATCAAAGAAAACCATAATTTCTAAATGATGACGTATAAATTAATACTTTTAATTCGTCCCTTGAAATTTTTCTAAATATTCGCGACATGAATGCAAGAAATCGAGAAAAATCATCAAACAAAAATTTGTTATCATTAAGAAATTCATTCGAATCAACGAGTAATTTGATTTGATTTCTAAAATTCAAAATCGTTTTTACGAAGGACCCTACCTCTAGAAGAGAATGAGCTGCATCAATATACATCTCGATTCGTTCATAAATAATAGATAAAGGTAAAAGAAGTTTATGCTGACTTAGTGCCTTAAAAAAGTTCATAAACTATTTAAATTACAGTTATGATAATTGTATCTCGATATAAGCCTGGAATTTTGACAAAATTATCCACTTTTGAAGGCTCATATTGGCACATTAATTTTATATAATTTTCACAGTTTATATTATCTTCAATAAAACTTTTTATTTCCTTAGATTGAATATCAGATGTTCTGAATGAAAATTTGTTTATTTACTTAGAAAAAAGCTCAACAAGGAAAAGGTATTTATTTTTTGGGTCCTGTAACAAATTTAAATATGTAAAAAAAACCTTCAAATTTTTGAATGCTCGATCAATAATCGTGTAAAAGTGTTGTTTTATTAAATAAACCGTTCTACAAGGATCAATCTGTATTAAATTCTAAATTATTAGCTGGTTTGAAAAAAAGGTAAAATATGCAAATCTATGTAAAGTCTTGAACCACGCATGATAAGGTGATTAAGCTGATGCCACGATTTCCATGACAGGTCTTAGTGGATAAAAAAATCATAGATTAAAAAAATATGGCGGAATTTTACGGGAATGCTATTTTAAGCCAATTGTGTATTAGTTGCACCTCTTCGGGCGGTAAAGGGCGGCCAGAAATATTACACTTTTATGTTTAGTGTCAAATTAAAATTAAGGTATTTTCTGTTCATTTTACGATTTCCCCTAATTAGACACTTATTTTGGTTTTCAAAACTCAAACAAAAGAGCAGAAGTTTTGATCTCCGGCTTGGTGGTATGTACTTTTTGCGTGTTTTTTTTACTGCTTGTCAATTACGAGTCTCAATATTTATTTTATTATAATATTTATTAAAGAAACATCCGGAAAGAGGGAAATTTGAAAATAGGCCAATTATACAAAACATAATGCGAAGATTCTAAACGCATGGAAGCAAATTTGTATCTTTTAGCTTGCGCGGGGTGTGGCGGTTGCCATATATATTTTAGATGCAGAAGTCATTTTCATGCTTTTAACTGATTTACGAAAATACGTTATCACTAATTTATTCCTTTATTAAATAAAAATTAAGACATTTAAACCACTCATAAATTTTACTTTTTTATGCTTCAAGCATGCGATAAAAAGAAATTTTAATTTTACAATAAATATTATTCTTATATTAGAAATATATAAAATTAAAAAACAAAAACGTTGGTAGGTTTTTAAGTCTATTCTTTGTTAAATTTTTGACAATAATATTTCAGTGTAAATTTATTAACTTAAAACAAAACACTCTCGCGCAGATTAAAAATGGCCATTTTATAAATAAATTGAGATAGTCGTCAACAAATACTCAATAAAATATCCCTTAAATTGTAAAAATCCAAACAAATTAGAAAAGTGTATTATTTGATCAATATAACTTGATGTAAAATTTTTATACCAAAAAATATACCTTGATAGATTTTGTTGTTCAATTTATAACACGATTAACCATTAATTTATTTAAAAATATTTTAATTTTCATAAATATTCCCCACGTGACCCTTGCTAGCCAAACAGCTGAACAACCCTGATGTAAGGTGCAAAAAATAATTGATGGGAAATAATCTGAAAAATACATCTTTGACCAGAAGTAGCAATGCTTGAAAAATAGAGCAAGGGGATTTACAAACAGAATATTATAAAACTATCAAGAACGTCTTGAATATACATCTCTATAGTTCTTCCTAAACATCGTCGTTGAACCTTTTTAGCCAGTGAGGTCAAACATGAATAGCTCATCGTCCCATTATAGAGTAAACCCAAATTAGTTTCTAATCACTGAGGTATAAACTAAACAGTAATGCCCGAGGTAAATATGCTCAAGTTGCAGAACATATTTCGGCAACATAACTCTCAGTTTATTAAATATAATTTTACAAATATTTTTTTAATTTCCTACAAAATTATTACGTTTTAACAAAAAGAATTTAGCAAAAAGGCAAGAATTCAACTTATGGAGACTGACTAAAGAAAAAAAAGTGCCAATCAAAATACACAGCTCTCATTTATGCAGGGGATAGGTTGTGGAGAAGTCAACATAAAAAAATGGCATGGAAAAGAAGCACAGCTTAACGTAAACAACAAACACCCCGCGCATGGCAAAAGATAAAAATTAAAAGATTTCGCACTTTGTGAATTGAGTTTATAATTACATGTTTTATAAAAAAAATGCCATAAATAATTCAGATCTCGGATACCGAATTCCTCCCTCGCCATTATTTTGCACGCATGCTCATGAATATTAAAGCTTCTTCGTTTAAGAACCTTAAAAGTTATTTTTTCTCGGATGAATAGACAATTTTATATCTAATTTAAAAAGAATTAATCCAGCAACAAACTAAATGCCCTAATTGCCACAATTCGAGAATCAGTATACAAAAACGAAGATGGCTCTGTACCAAAAAGTAATGCAGAAAATAATGGTCGATGTTTGATGAATCTTTTTTTGATTGCACTCCCATATCAAAAGATGAATTGTTACACCTATCATATTTTTGGTTCTCCGGGGGGGATTCTGTCGCATTCAACCCATTTTTCAAAAAACAAAAGATGATTTTTTTAAGATTATAAAAAAAAATTGCTGCGAAAATTCCTACTTGAGAATGCATAAAAACAGAACCGAGTGTACTGATAAAAAGACCGAGGGATGAAAATGTATCAAAGAACTAATTTTACAATATTTATCTAAAATATCATTAAAATAAAGGGACGATGGTTAAGAACCCCGAATGTTTCCTGCCACTATATTCTCTTTCCCTCACGGACCATACTCCTACCATACCATAAATGGCTTTGGTACCCGCAGAAAAAAAAGGCATAACAACATATTACTTAAACTATGTCCCACCAAGTTTGACGCTATCTATACTTTCTTAACGTGGCTGAACCCACGGGAGACACTGTTATTAACTGCGCAAGAACGCCCTTACAAAAAAATGTCATTTAATAATTAAGCATTTAAAACCAAAGCAACAAATTGATTATATTTTGCACAATACCCGTATTAAGATCTCTAATTACGTGATCATGATCCTCATCATGTATATATAATAAAGAGAAAAAGTTACCTCAATTATTTCAACAGTTGTATCTTGGAGAGAATTGAAAATATTTTCTGAATCAAGTTTGTTTTCCAGTAAATAAGATATTGTATCAAAAACACGACACTGAATTTAGAATGAAACAAGAAACCTTTCTATCATCATTCAAGGCCATATATTTGATCAAAATATCATATTTACATTGTTTTTCATAAATGAACTCACATATTAAATTGCTAAAATTGAATGAAAAAAAATAACTATTTGAGTTTGAAACAAAGTTCAGAAATGCTGTCAAAATTTAACTGATCGAATGCTCCCGAACTCAGAAGTCCTAATAACGCCTGTTGCTTCTCAAATGCATTAGTTTGAACATCGGAAGTTAGACACTCCAAAATCTTAGAGTTTATTGATAGATAAATAGAACCTGATAAAGCATAATTTTATTTAGCTTTATTCCTTCGCTATCCATACTAACTTGTCGGGAAAGAAATATAAAAAAAATAGAAACATCCTTTGCCTTGGTATAAAATACAAGGGAAATTATACTGAGAAATTTCTATCCCCAAAAATTATCTGCAACACAATATGAATCAGTTTGTTGCGTGTATTTTTTAAATTATCAAGAAAAACACTTGCAAATTAAGCTCATAAGTTATTAATACGGGTTAGTAATTTGAGTTATTCGATTAAATGCAAGGGTAAGAATGTCGACAAAAACTTTAAAATCAAATTTAATTAGAATTTTTAAATAACGCCATGATATTTTATTATCTAATGTCAGTATCATGTTGTATTACCATCAGAATCATATTTTTCACAAAGAAATTTCATTATTTGCTTAAAATATTGAGGGTTTTGAGGATCGGTTAAAAGAATGCCGATATTTTTCACTATTTTATTACCCTTTTCATGCGCATGTTTTTCCGAGTTCTCGATTTCCAAAAGTAAAATCTATTTAATTGGAACAATCGAGAACCTTTAACGGAGTGATACAGTCATTAAGTCCCAGACTGAACATGTAGAAAATTGAATCATAAAGCTTATATTTCCAACACGAATCGAGCAGATCCGAGTGATCCATTCCTTTTACATCTATTTTGAGTAGACACGATTCAAATAATTTATGTTGGTTGGAGAGAAACAACCGATCTATTAAAGGCATCACAGAGTACCTTTAAATGCTCGTAAAGATACGTACGGTATTTTTGTCAATTTGTTGTTTATAATCAATGGAGCAAGACATTCTAGAAAGGCGTTGTAAGAATATATCTTATTTTGGACGTATGGAAGGCAGACGTCAAATATAAAATCGCTGCATAAGAAAAATATAATTTACTGAGTTTTAATCTTTGAACAGATATTTAAAAGCGGCTCGAGAACCATCTAAAAATTTAAATTTATGAAACACTTTTGAATAATGAAAAAGAAAGCTGTTTTCGGCGTTGACCGGTAAATCTCGTTCAAATTTGCCTTCAAAATAGAGTAAAATATATTGTGTAAACTTAAATAGACACAGAGAAATACTTTTAAAATTAGTTCCCCGTCAATATTAGGGGAGTCAAAAACCATGGCTCTGTTATCTGATAATACATTGGCTAATAAGGAAAGAGCGCGCATGTATTGGTTGTTAGATACAAGAAGCGAAATTCGCTGAATAAATAACACGGTAAGCAAACATTCACAAAACTGCGGATGGTATAGGCTTGTATATTCTTTTTAAACACAAGAAATAATACATTTTTTGAAATTATAAATAGTAATCCCTTGGAATATGTTATCGAATTGCGGTAAGCGCTCATCAAATCGCGCTTGCGTTAAAATTTAAATTTACTAAATCTGTGGGACTGGGTGAAACGGCGATGTCAACGTTGTCTATATCGATGGTCTGATTAGTAAATATGGTATTAACCTCGATTAAAGATCCGTCATTGGTGTCAATAAGTCCCAAGATCTTCGATGAAGTTAAATTAATCAAAATACGGTCAGACATCCACTGTGATAAAAAATATTAATGTACAGTAAAATAAACAAATGAATCTGTTTTAAAGGCGGCGAGTCTGGAAAAACTCAGAGTATCGAGTGTAGCTCCAGTAGTCTAATGATATGGAATTAATAGTACATATGAGGAAGAGTATATCACTATATTAGAACCGTTGGAACATGCGAATTTCTATGTTTAACGAGCATGCGTACAATATAATTAATATCGTTTGCTATTTTAGGTTGAACAAACCAAGAAAATAGTAGCACGTTGTGAGCGGATTTCTATTTTAAGAACAAAAGTCTACCATGTTAAAAAAAGATATTTTTCTAATAATGGGTTTATATGACATTATAATAATTTTTGAGCCGAACGAAATGCAAAATAAAGTATAATCCCGGTGTATGATCGCATCCCAAGATCGAGGGAAGATTAATGGATGTATAGAGGTTGGCTTCGTGCATCTACAATCAAGATTCTTGTGAAACTTAGATTTAAATAGTTTTTTTGTTAAATTATTCCTAGTTTTAAGTAAAAGGACAAATATGCCTCGATGTGAAGGCATATCCCTCATTAAAATTGGTGACAGCAAACCCGATTTTCGAATTGTTACCAAACTACAGAATGAAGAAATTGATTTAACATGGATTTGGTTAAATATAACATTTTGATCAAACTGAATGATCTGGGGTTTTGACTCAATTTTTGATATTTTCCAGATAAGAATAAAATTTTCTACCCTTAAAATATATGTCGATACTAATAGCTGCTGCTATGTGGTTGCATTTCGGCGAAACAGCTACACAGTTAACGGATGAAAAATCTAAAAAAAATGCGCTTGTGTGTACTTTCGATTGTAGATTCACTCAAAATATATGCAGATTGAGTGTTTATATCTAGGTTAAATGCATACGTTTTACTGAAAATTAATACTAATCCCCGAGATGTACCGACAGCAATAATAGATTCGCAAGCAGTCATGCAGGCCAAATAGCCATAATTTAATTTATTCTAATTTTGATATTATTTTTACTTTAATTTGAATTAGAGTGCGTTTTAAACTAATTAAATTGTATTCCTGTAAAAGCGATGGAATATTTTCACTAAATTAAAATGCGACTACAAAAACTCTGATTTTTCATTTATGAGTTTTTCAATTGAATATTCCTCGTGAATAATCGGAATATTCTGGAAGTTAATTAAATTTTCTTCATCCTATGTTAATTACATTTAAATTTAACTTCAAATAATTTTTTTTCTGTCAAAATGTCTCTTTGTGAAAAATTACTTAATAATGAATTTGTGTCTCCAGTTTCAGACTCACTGGGAGAAAATCCATATATATCGATGTCATAATCGTCTCGAGATGAATGTGTCAATAACTTAAAATTTGTTGTAAAGAAATAACCTCGTGTATGTTTATAGACTCTAAATCTAATTCCGAGTTACTGGAACTCATTTAATTGACAAATTTTTGAAAAACTCTAAACGAATCGCTCTTCCTCGTTTATTTATTTTTTTAATCACCTTTAAAACTTTTTACTCATAAAATAATAATATTTTTTTGTTAAATCAAAGTAAATTTAAATGCTAACACATTATGAGGTTAAATACCATTATAACATCTCCAATTTACAGTCCTTTAAAATAAAACATGCGCGAAATTTGTTTTGACACTCCATATCGCCATTGGTGATATATTATGATTTGTATAAAAAAACGCAATGTTATTGTGCATATTTTTAAAATAACAGTCAGATGTCGCCAGAATACGGCGAGCTTGGGCATGCGCGTTTTTTTTAAATTAAATATCTGAAATTTGTATTAAATATCATAGGCGTTTCTTTATACATTTAGATCAATTATCATATGGATATTTACGCATCTTAGTGCTATTCGCGAAAATTACCAATTTCGAGTGAGAGGCGAGTGAACGGGAGGATTGAGTCATTACGGTCTTTGTGTAGCTGATTTAATAAATATTGTCATATTATTTTACCACGCACGCGTAATCTTAACTTTATTGTGAACAGTTGGGGCATATCTTTTTAAATTTGTCTAGCAATTAAGAAGGTTACGATTCGCTATTCTTTATTAAAATTAATTCTCAGAATTTACTTAAATATTAAATTTATTGATATTCTCTTAATAAAAAATAAAAATTTTTCTTTATGATATATTAATGTAACTTGTCTCTATTAGTAGATTATTCGGTTGATATTGTTCTCTCTAACATTCTTTCTAAATGTCATACCTTCGATTCCTGATTATGTCACCTATTTTTTCAAAAATTTAGGTAATTATACTTATATATATGCCTATCATAAAGATAGGGGAAAACGCAGTGAATATTATGGAGGAATAACTAAACAACTGAATACAAATATAATATTTCTATTTCTAGAATTTATTTGCGCATGCTCAACACAAATAAATATGTGCCTGTCCATTGCTCTTATTCATACAGTTCGTCTAAAAATATTAACACAAAACACTAAGGCACACGTCAGAACAACGACCAAGACTGTCGCATATAATGCTGTACTCCGAACTATATCATATTTTTTTAAAAGCAACAAATCGCTTTATTTCATCCGAGAACAAACGCTCTAGATGCACCACGTCTTTTGAAGTAAAAAAATTTGGGGAGATACTAAGTGTAAAAAAGGCTTTACAAACGTTGTTTCTTGATCCGTTGTACCCATCTTCCAATTTGATAAGATCAACCCAACTAATGCTGTTTTTTTTTTGTACTCAAACTGGATGTGTAAAACCTTCCTGGTCCATCGTCTGTCCGGATGCATGTGCCAGGTAGGCACCACTGCCAAGATTCAGCGGTAGGAGGAGTCTCACCCACTAAACTTTACACCAAAAATATTTCCTCTAGGGACGCCGGGCCACAAGGACATCAACTCGCAGGAACTCAGCTAACGTCAGACCTCTAAAAAGGTCAGTATTGGTTTTATGCATCCAGACTAAAAAAAGAAACGAGAATTGTGCGCGTAAAATAGTAAAAACAATATAATATATTTTCATGTAAAGCTAATTATAATACCTTTTCTCATAAATTTTATTTTATAATCTTGGTGAATAACAATAATCCGATGCTATTCCGGACAGAAAATTATATTATCAGTTAGCAAGAGTATAAAGAAAAACGGATATTAAATTAGCTAATATATCCTTCTCTTCTTATCCATTATGGAAGCATATTTTTTTATAAATTACAATAAAAAGTAATGTTTAAGCAAATATGCTACATGTCTATCCATGTAAGGGGAATTAATATATTACGACACCCGAACGATAAAAAAATCGTCTAAAAAACGTCTAA
>SGJC01000648.1:0-12554 GCA_009887335.1 Henneguya salminicola
ATACTGACCTGATTTCGACAGGAATTGTGCTGGCATCTACTCAATTTCTTTTTAAAATCGTCTCTCATCACTCTTCTACATTGGGTACATCTTTTTTTTGTTTTAATGACCTGGTTTTGAACGAGATATTCAATTTCTTTATCTTCTGACGCGGATATATCAAGAAAAGCCTCACTTTTCTAGCACATCCGCAGACTCTTAACGCTTAAATGATATAGTTTTTAGCCAAATTTCAAACCAATAATTTAGAAATTCCCAGTTCAGCGTTTGTTTTTGTGAACAACCTAAATAAGAATTTATTAAAATTAGGTTAAAAAAATCAGCGGATCGGCGGGTCCTTTACTAAATTTCAACCGTTTATTTTAGTAATAAGTTCAGTTCAGACACCAAGAGAACAGTATTTCAATATCAGTCTATAGGTAACTGCTGAGCGTTTGTTTTTATGATTTGGACCTGTTAAATATTTATCCATTACAATTACTACAAAGTTCCAATGCTCTATGATTTTTTTCTTTTCTAAATATAAATGCATGCAGTGTGTAAAATTGCAGTTGTGCTTTATTTTTTCACAGACTGGGTCAAATATACCCGGCTTATCATTTTCCAATCAGTGCTGACCCACTGTTAGATAGAACCATAACAAATATTGGCATTGGCAGAGAGTTTTCTGTCCCACTAAATTATACCAAACCCCCTTCTATCTAGGGACAGTGTACTCCTTTGGCATTAACTAGCGAATTTGTTGTGTTGTCAATGATTAGTTCTAGAAAATATCAAATTTTTTTGTTATAATTTTTTTAAACTCAATAATAAAAAAAACAGTCTTATGGCTTTTATTTTTAATAAATAGAACGAATTTTGTTGTGTTGCCAATTGTCCTTCCCAGAATATGAATAAACCAATTATATGTTGTTTAGATCACAGAGAAAGCGTACTGTCTAATAGATTAATACCTCCTATTTATATTTGCAAAGAATGTTCAAACAAATTAAAAAAGAATCATATTTATATCGACTATTATTCTCCCATTCAAAATAAACTCATTATCATGAAACAATTTACCAATTTCAACCAAGTTTTTGCTGCTTGTCAAATGCCAGGTTGCAGTCGTATTGCCAATTATTTATGTTATAAATCGGTAAAAAATGAAGGTATCTATATTTGTAATAAATGCCACATATCTGAAAATCATCAAGAATGCTATTATTTATTAAATCCTTACTTTGATGACGAGTTTCCGTTCCCACAGACAATTATAGATGAACGTTGTTTCTATATTTCCACTATATTATATAGTTGCGCATGCGATGTAGAAAAAGAACTTGATATTTTTGCCTTAAAAATTGATATAAACGATTTTCTGATTCAATCAATACACACCATGGCATTGTGTTATAAACTTTCTATCTTCCTATTTAAAATAACAGTGATTGATCATCACATTAAGACTGATTTAGCTTTTTCATACAACTTTAATGAATTATGTATTCGATCTATTATAAAATCAACTTTATCCACACTTTTAAGCACAGATATACTCAATGAATTCAAAGAATTACAAACGTTGATTAAATTCATATCCTTCAGTTCTTGTAAGATTATTAGTTGCATAGAAAAAGTATACCCAGAGTATTTAAAAAATTATATATATCCGATTAATAATAACCTAATTTATGATAAATTAAAATACATCACAAGACAGATACAGACAGTATCATCCCTGATTTATCATAAATGTACAACAAATTTATGGTGGAATGAATGGATAACTTTATGGTTTCGATTAATTGTAGATGAAACCCCAGAATATCGTTGTGATTTTAGAAAAGTATTACTGCAAGATCCAATATATTCATATCATAATTTTGAGATATTAGAAAAATCACTCAAGACATTATTTTTGGTTGCAGTGGAAATTTTTTCCAATGATGAAACTACTCTTTTATTTATCTTAAATTATTTCAGTTCGGAAAATAATTTAAACAGTAAAATAATATCTTTGGGATTTGTAAGCTTATTAAATTTTGGTAAATTCTTGATACCTTTACAAATATTGATAAATTTTTTGATTCAATATCTGTCTTATTTTGAACAAAATAAAAACGTTATAAAAGTTAATCTAGAAAAATTAATGTTTATTCCTCATAATGCCTCATTTCTATGTAGCTCTTGTGATTCTAATAAAACATTGACGAGAAATAGAAAAAATGAACAACCAAAATGTTGCACTAATTATTTAGATATGAATATACTACCTATATATCATGAGGACAGCAAATTTAGTTATATTGCTTACATAGAAATTGATCTACTATTACAACAGCTGCGTTTGTTGGAAATACGTGAAGAACAAAAGATATTTTTGACGCCGACAACTTGTCAGGCCTTATTTACGTTCATGATAACTTCTATTCATTTCTATACTTCTGGTAGAAAAATTCCTGAAGATCTAGAGCATTGCACATTATTCACGAGTACAATTAATCAATTATGTTCATTTATAAAGAATTATTCAAATGAGGAATTAAATTCTAAACATATAAACCTAAAACATCGACCCATATTTCTTGAAAACGGTACTTTTTATACCTTTGCTTTTTTTTCATTAACTAAAGTATATAAAAGCTCGAGGAATTATTCTAATCCATTCCTAATTTTTTTTATATGACGTGGTGGAAAAAAACGCCACTAAAAGCGGTATTATGATGGTTCTACGCGAAAGCCACAACAATAAACATTTTCCTTTTACATGGCTGTACTTTTAGAATATTAAATGGAGAGCAAAGAGATTTAATCCATTTTATTTCCTTAACAAATTTTTTAAATGTAAAATTAAATTATGTTATGCGCAGAAAGAAAATTGACGATCAAATTTGATTTTTGAGTTTTAACAAGATGAGAATTTTTAAATCAATAAATAGCCAGAGATGGCCATGCAAGCTAAAAATTTTATCCTATTAATTTATTTTTAACGTTTCGTAATTGTTCGGCAGTTTTTAGGTTCGCAATTATTCTATTGTTTAGAATATCTTGTTTTCTTTTGTTGAATGCAAATGTATGCCATCCTTTTCAATTCCTTATCGTCCAATTTAGTATCTAATTACTCATAATTGAAACACAAGAGAAAATTTCTCCATGAATTTTGGTTCTAATAAATATACAATATTCTGACAGTTAATACTGATCAAATTCAAGTACTCTCAGAATAAATAATTTTATCACAAGGCGACTTAAATATTTTATTTTTTAAACTGGCATGCCACCAACACCTACAGAATTCTAATATGTATAAAAAATGGTTAATTTCAACAGAAATACACTCAAACTCTTTTCGCGTGTAGATTCTGACCGTTAGCGGTTTCAAGGCCTAGTATGCTAAGGAATACAAAAATATAAGTATCGAAATATATTTTGTTGTCATCTCTGAAGGTGTTAAATTTCTGCTGGTTTTATTCGAACAAAGTTTCACAGTCTTCACATTTTACAATTCAACGGCTTAGTGTATACTATTAGCAAAGAAAATCGGCAGTGGGGGCTGTCATACGTCTAAAATCTCACCAATACCGTCCCCCATGGTACGCTGTTTCATCGAGGTATTTTCTCCCCTTTAATATGCAAATTAGAAATAAATCTGTCGTTTGAGGCATGTTTGACCATTTATAATAATATGAATATACGTTAATTATTTAATTAAATTAAGCCTTAGTAAAAATAATTTATTATTCGCAAATAAAAATGTTCCTATAATTCACGGTTATACGATCAATTTGTTGTTTCTCCCATCATAAACTTACAACCAATTAAACACCCCTAGTCTGCCATCTCTTTTTTTTTTACGAAATCGGAGGATTTGTATGCAATTCGATCTCAGATTATCGTCTTTCTGAACAATTAACTCATTTTTAATTATCAGATGGACGTTGAAACCTCCAAGTTAGATTGGGAATAATATAGGATATTTTTTCCGATAATTTATCCGTGTTCCCCCAGATTTTTTTTATTTCATTCTTAAAACAAAATGAAGGATATTGAATTTCTATGCATTTTATCCTTTCAATTAATGGCAGTGATGATTTTTACAAAATGAACTTAACTATACGTAATATTTGTATGTTAAATTTCTCATCTTCTTATCTTACTATTTACCAAACATATAATAAAATAATATTAACTTGTAGATAAAAATTACTTTTTAAATTAAATGATAGGAGAATAACACAATTAACTTCCCACAGCGCATGCGTTTTCATAATATTATGAGTTAAGTGATTTGATTTATGCCAATTGATTTTTTTATGTTTTTTTGTTCCTTATTGAATCGACGCACACGTCTAGGGAAGATAATAATATCAGCCATCTTGATATGCTGTCTAAAAGATTATAATCAAATATGTGCCATACCTTGATGTTTAGAGAGTAAAACAGGTGACTACAGACTTTTTGGTTCTGGGTTCCACTCTCTGATTTAAAAAGTCGAACGAGCCAAGGCCTAGAACACCTTACTAACACACCGTAACTATTATGAAACAAAAACCAAATAAAATTTATCATACAAGTCAAGTAATCAGTTCGTTCAGCGGATTAGATTTATAAGGTTCCCTGTGTCTGTCATGGTGACACAGGGTATAAAATATAGATTTTCGATAATTTTTGTCCAATTAGAAGTGAAATTTTTATGGCAGGATATTCCTTCTAAAATTCTTGTTAGTCCTAGTAATAAGAGATAATTTTCCAACTTATGTATTTCGATAAAAGTTACCCAGCCTTTATATTCTTGTGAGTTATGTTTCAAGCTCCATAATCTTAAATGTTGAAAAAATTGAGATAAAATTTTTTATCTAATTCCCCGTAATTTTGAAACAAAAAAGCTATAAAACAAATTAATTAGCTGATTAAATTGTAGTTGAAAGAAATTAAATAATCGATCGAGATAGTATTATTGTTTGAAAATTATGTAAAAAAATAATGACGATCAAAATTTTGTAAAAACAACGGGTTATATTGAGACCAAACACACAACTAACCATAAATTGATACTTCTAAACAATATAAATGGACAAATTTTAACTTCAAGCCGAAACACAAATATCCAAACTTTGTTACTCTGCCATATTAAAAAATTAATTACCGCCCTTTTATTTCATTAAAAAATAGATAGACGTTAAAAAAACTAAATTTAAAATTTTGATGCAATTAATTTAAAAAAAAATAGATATTTCATACCTTTCCTTTTCAAGCTAGAACGCATGATAAAATTTTATAATGAAAACTGTGGCTTTAAATTAAGCAACCAAATACATATTTTGCCCGCACAATATGAGGTAATACTATTATTTACTATATTGTATGCTGAAATTAAAATAATAATATAAAAAAAACTTATTATCCATCCCTTCACTATTACTTAAACCAAGACTACCCCAAGCATGAAATATATTAACTTCACTATTGCTCTTACCTTTCCATGTTAAGAATTTTCTCAACACAATAAAATGGTGGAAGAAATCGTAGTATTATAATGCGAAAAAAGGTTGATATTTTCCTCGTATAGGAATGATTATAATTAAATATCATAGTAATAACCAAAATAGTATCTGATTTTACAAAAATGAATTTCCATATATTTTATCAGCTAACAAAGGGTTAATATGTTTGATGATGTTTATAATTTTATAAATTTTTTTATATTATGACAAGATAGATGTTAAAAGTGAACTTGGGTCTGTTTTTGAGATTTTAAAAAATGGGGAGATGAAAGAATTTCCTATTGAGATGAAACTATGTATTATAAGCTGTGAATTAATTGTGGTTGTAAATCGAGGATCAACTAAAAATCATATAAGATTATCAAAATCCCTTATAAAATTATTTAAATTCCTTATCGACGATATAAAAGTATTAAATTATTTCAAAACATCAACAATATTTTCCACAGCATACAAAAATTTACTAAAAAACATGATAATTCCATGTTTTTTTCAAAGTTTAAATATTGATAATTATGAAAGCTCTTCCTCATCTTCCCTTATTATTCACACTCTTGTTTCATCACCTATTGGTTATAATTCTTATTTAGACTTTTTATATAAAATTTCATTGACTACTATGTCTTCGATTGATTCAGATGAGCTTATTAAATCAAAAACATTTCCACCGCCAAATAATCTTAAGATCTTAGAACAACTTACTATTTATATTTCATTTTCAGTAAAAATATTTGATACTTCAACTAATGTTTACCTTGAAGATACTATTGTTGCGTCTTTTTTTATATTAATTATTTTTTGCAATTCAACCAACTCATCTGTTTCTAGTAACGCAAAAGAATTTTTAAAATCTTTTACTCATTCGGAACAGAAAATTATATTTGAACTAATTGAAAAACATTTACTTAATGTAAAAGGGGATCAACTTATGGTTTTATTATTTCTTAGTGATATTAAAGATATTTTAGAATTCAAGCCTACTATAAAAATGACAAATAATTGGATTAATGTTATTTTTAACGATAATTATATTCCTAATCAAATATACAATACATTAACTAGTTATAATGGCCATCCTTTATTTAGTACCATTAAGGGTTATGCACCAAATAGTAATTTCAAAACAGTATTTAATGCTGAAAAATGGGATCAAAATTATTTTCTTTCTTATTCTTATTCTTATTCTAATAGTTATAATATATTAAAATCAACCAATTTAAATCCTCAAATTTCAGATATTTTTAAAGAATATAAAACAACTGTTGATTATTCAAAATACAATATTTTCAACGTTATCTGTGATTATTCTTTATTTATAATCATAACATATTCATCAGAACAATATCATGAAACAAATTTAAAGGAATATATTTTAAATTTAATAAAAATAAGTGAAAATTTTGAATCTTCTTTGATTAAATTAGGAAATATTCCATCAACATCCCATCCATATATGTCAATTTTAAATATGTTTATGTATGTGTTAGATGAATGCGTATATTTTGGTTCAAAAATAGTAGATATAGTATTAAATATAATTATATTTATTTATCAACAATTTTTTAAACACGATAAAAATGTCAATAATCCATGTCTTGCAATTATCGATAAAGATTATCAAATTATTATTCTTAAGATTTTATTATTACTTTTGTATAAATATCCAAACTGTGGAGAAAATATGAGTTTTTTAATGCAGACTGTTGTAGATGCTTTAGATGGGCATATACATATTTGTAACAAATTAAAAACTCTAGGAAAAACATATAGAGAAATATTTAAAGAAAAGTTATTGATACGAAATTTTATTGTTTCTAATAAAGCAGAAAATAATTCAGAGACACCAGAAAAGGCTAACAAAGCCAATGAGGTGATTGAAGCAATTAATAACTTGGATATTAGGAAATCAATGATTCACAATAATTTAAACGATGGGTCGTGTAGTATATGTGAAATTCCAATTATATGTCTCTCTAATGAAACCATTAATTACTGTTTATTAGTTTTGTTGGAATATTTAGTTCATCATGTAAATTCGTCCTATGGTGTATTAATCCTTTCTGTGCGCATCGTATATAAATTTATTATATATGACCGATATTGTGTTGCTTGTTCCACGGGTAGTAGTGATATATTATCTCTTCCAGCCACTTCTACATCTTCAGTAGCGGTTCGATTTTACTTTTGTATTTTTAATAAACTTAATCCTCTTAAACTATTTTCTCAAATATTAACACTTCAATTTCACGAAAGCAAATTTTTGTTTTTATCTATTACCTTTTCTTTGATAATATATCAATCAGAGAAAAGTTTTGTTGAGTTATTTAAAAATATCATTCAAGATGTATTGGCTAGTAAAGCTAGTTGTTCTGAAAGTCTTCCATATATAATTACAAATTTAATCCAAATATTCAACTGCGCTATTTTATTACTTTATGAGGAAGGAAACACTTCTCATACTGCATGCTCATGGACTCTTTTTACAATTATACAATCTAATAAATCTCTTTTTTCGCAAGAAATAGAAATAGAAGAAAATACTCAAAAAAAATCTACTAAAAAAAACGATCCGAAACAAAAATTGATGAAAGCTTTTAATTCTCTGTCGTTATTAATAACAGAGAATTTGGGAATATTTGATATTCCAGTTACTATTACCTTTGAATATTTGAAGAGTATTGTAACATATGCAGGAAAATATTGTTACGAATTAGATTCGGTTCAAAAAATATGTAAAACTATTCTAAAATCAAAAGAAGCCCCGGTGGAAAGAATGTTTGAAATTTCTATTTATTGGTATAATCAATGCGAAGAAAGAGGTTACAAAATCATGCTCATCGAATACGTCATTGAATTATTTGTGAAAAGTTTTACAGGAATATTAGCATATCAAATTGACGCAAAAATCATGCGCAATATTTCAATATTATTACAAATACTAGGTGGCAGTATTTTCGAGCTTAAGGGTGTTTTGAACAAAAATAAAGGCGATTTCAAATACTTAAGTCTTGAACTACCAGAGGATATTTTTTTTAAATTCATTATACCCTACATAGGAGATATTTATAGTAGTATCAATAATTTTATAGGCGGCGAAGAGAATTATATTTATTTGTCTATAAATAAGGATCAAATAGTAAGGCGTAAGAAATATGTGGCATCCTACGTTATGAGTTTAGCTCAAATTATTTGTTTGACTATATTTAAAGCGGACAAAGCCGAGAAGAAAATTCCGAAACGAGTAAATTCTGATTGGTTATATTCAACGTCGGTTTTTGAAATAGTAGGGGCCGTTAAATATGATGATTTTCAACCGCTGTTTTCAAATTTCAGATCAACATTTTTGATTATGATGGCCAGTATAGTCCATGACTTCTACCATCCGCATGAGTTTGGAAACTTTTCTAATTTTAAAGCCGAGGATTTAAAACGAATCTCCGATCGTATAATGTTAGTATTTGAAGCTTCATGGGTATGCAAAAGTCTATCTACTAAATTGGGTTTCTATGACAACGCTCTTAGATTTTCGGAGATTGTGACGGTGTATGCTTCAAAAATCGCAGCCTGCCAAACAAACCCATCGTCAAATGGAGAAAAATTTTCAATCTTAAAATTTTGGATACAAATTATGAGATTTGTAATTGCAAAAGTGGGAGCCCCGGATATCATAATATGGCAAATCAACTACACTCTAAGCATTGAACTAATAAGCTTATTATACGATTCATTAAATGTTTTAAAACAAATTGGTGTAGCTGAAGTTCTGCCTGTATTTGGAATGATAAGTCGATATTTGGAAAATTATGAATTAGTTGCTAAGAAACTAAAACCGTTTGATGACGAATTAGACATAATCCCCTTAATTTGCGATCGAGAAAACGATGCTAGACTTGTCTTGCGCGATTTTATCATGATGGTTTTGCATAGTTTGATATCAAAGGGAACAAGCGTCGTATAAACTCGGGTTTGAACGACATATCCACAACAAACGAAATCTTTTGATTTAAACAATAAATAAATAAATTTAAATATAAAAATAATTATTAAAGTAAAAAATCACAATTGTTTTTATATCTGAAAAAAAGTCATTAAAATAAACAAAGATTATTTATCAAAGATTATAAATAGATTACACGTAAAAATAAAACTGACTGAAAAGCGGTTAGGGTTGAGGTGTTTAATTTGAAAGATAGATAATATTATTTTTTACTATGCCATTACATACATTTCTTAAAGAAACCGAGAGTATAGATCTTGAGGATGTTTGATTAATATTTTTTGTAATTGTAGAAAAATGATCAAGAAGTATTAATTTTTAACGAGGAAGTTAAAATTAAGCAAAATAATCTAGGAAATACCAGATATGTTATTAGAACCAAAGCCAGACGAAAAAGAGTCGGAAGATGAACGAATCGTCGATATCGAATCGTGTATAAATCAAAACGATCAACTAAAACCATCTGACCCATCCCATTTTACACTTTTATGTCTACTTGGACAAGGATCATTTGGAAAAGTTTGTTATGTCTCTATAGCTTAGGTGTATATGGTTCGAAAAGACGTAGGAGCAAAACAAGATCAGTATTTTGCTATGAAAGTACTAAAAAAAGCCACCCTCAAAGGTACATAGTCTTTACTATCCCTTTAGTACGAGATCGACTGCGCACAAAAATGGAACGTGATATTCTTGCAGCTATTCGACACCCATTTATTGTTCAACTTCATTTTGGTACTTATATTATATCTAGTTCAGCATTCCAAACACAAGGGAAATTATTTTTAGTGATTGATTTGGTCAGAGGCGGAGATTTGTTCACTCGACTATCCAAAGAAGTAGGAAGGAAGATCAACCTAATATTAGGTTATGTTTACAGAAGAGGACGTAAAATTCTATCTAGCAGAAATTGCAATGGCGTTAGAACATTTACATACATGTGGAATTATTTACAGGGATCTCAAACCAGAAAAGTTTATTATTACTTTTTATTCTAGTATTTTGCTGGAAGTTGATGGACATGTGAAATTAACCGGTTTTTACCCACATATTATATAGATTTCGGATTATGTAAAGAATCGATTGTTGACGAAAAAAAAACATATTCCTTCTGTGGTACCATTGAATATATGGCTCCAGAGGTGAGGGTTATACCAACCATAAGGTAATTACAAGGAAAGGACATGGCCCAGCAGCTGATTGGTGGTCCTTTGGTATTTTGATGGTAGAAATTTTTTTTTGTTATTAAGTTTGAAATGCTAACTGGGTCTTTGCCATTTCACTCGGCAAACCGAAAAGAAACGATGAATCAAATTTTAAAGTATTTCAATTATTCATTTATGATAGAGGTCGGTTGACAATGCCATACTCCTTATCTCATGGGGCTCAAAAGATTCTGCGTCTTTTGCTGAAACGTTATCCTACTACTCGGATAGGTTATACACAGATTTTAACTCAAGGCTCTACAAATGGTCTCGAGGAATTAAAAGCTCAGCCTTTTTTTCATACAATTGATTTTGATGCGTTATTTAGGAAAGAGATCGGACCTCCATTTAAACCAGCTATCCCCAGAAATGTCGAGACAAATCTATTCTTTAACAAAGAAACATCAATGATTCAAGGTTTCGGGATAATCATATATATTAGAATCTCCTGGGATTGTTTCAGCAAATACTACACTTTTTAAAGGTTTTAGTTTTGTTGCCCCTTTAATTGATGTTTGAATTTTTGAAGCTATTTTTAGGACCATATAAATAATTATGTCAAAAAATGCCCCAAAACTACAGCAGTATTCATATTTTTATTATCTTAGGAAGAAATTCTCGGTTATCTACCTGTCAGAACTTCTCACGTCTTCACTGAATACAATATTCTTGAGGTATTTTATCCCATTATTTATTCTAGGTCATTGGAAAAGGCTCGTATTCTACTGTACATAGAGCAATGAATAAAACTAATGCACAAATATATGCAGCAAAAATAGTTGATCCACATGTTCGGGATTGCCGAGAAGAAATTGACGTATCCAATCTTTTTTTAATGATAGATTTTACTAAGATATTCCGAACATCCAAACATCGTTACACTTAGAGACGTTCTGACGACTAATTTTATATTTTATTAGGTCTTCATAACTGATGGAAAATATTATCTCATAACTGAATTCCTTCGTGGAGGAGAGCTTTTTACTCGAATCAACAAACAAAAATCATATTCGGAAAAAGAAGCTTCTTCATTCATGGAAGTTTTAGTGTCTACAATAGAATATTTGCACGATCATGGGGTATATGTGATTATTTTACACAGGTGGTTCACAGGGATCTCAAACCAAGCAATATAATGTTCTTGGACGATAGCGGTAAGCCAGAGACTCTTCGTATCACGGATTTCGGGTTTGCTAAACAAATACGAGCAGAAAATGGACTTTTAATGACCCCTTGCTATACCGTTAATTATGTGGCCCCAGAGGTTTTGACACTTTATTATCCCTTTAGGTTCTTAAGAAACAAGGATATGATGCTGCCTGTGATATCTGGAGTATCGGAATAATTTTATATGCAATGATTTCGGGGTTTTATTATTTATATTCGATTTTTTTAGAACAACACCGTATATGAATAACGACCGAGAAGATCCGAATATCATTCTTAGTCGTATCACTAAAGGAGATTTAAATCTAACTTCTGGTGTTTGGACAAAAGTTAGTTCGGAAGCAAAACACTTAATATCCTTGATGCTTCACATTGAACCAAATATGAGACCCACTGCAACTGATGTTATCACATTCTATCTCAGTCTAGATTTTAAAACATACTTGGATAGAACAGAAAAATAATTTGCCTGATATTCGATTGCAACATGAATCATGGCGAATTAAGGATGCAATGAAACTTATGTTCAGTGCGTTTAACAACTCGAACGATCTTAAATCTTTGTCTACTATTAATAACTCAGCACTGATGAAACGTAGAGAAATCAAGAAAATTGCAAAATCATAGTTTCTTTAATAAAACTAATTAGTTTATTTTATCCAATATTTTTAAACAATAATTTATTTAGCTTGCATAAAATTT
>SGJC01000649.1:0-12812 GCA_009887335.1 Henneguya salminicola
TGTGCCAGGAAAATATTCCAATTCCACATTTCAGGCAAGACCCATTCCTGTCTTTTATCAAGCCAACGTGAATTAGGTATCTAAAAATATTTAATGTAACTAAAAAAATATTGGATAAGTTCGATTTGATTTTCTGTAAACTCGTGCAGGTGTCGAATAGTAGATACTGCTGATTAAAAATAAAAAAAATCACTAATTTCATTTTTTCTTTTAATTTTAAGTCTCGGGGTTTTTTTAATTTTCGAAAATAAAATTTAATATACTTAATGCCAATATTCTCCATTATTTTTCTCGCGCCTGCGCATGCGCAGTTAGCTACACTGTAATATAGCCAAATTTTCATTTAAAATGCTTACATTTTACACTTCCCCCCAATTAATTAAAAAATACTTAAAATTGACGCAAAATTGTTGTGAGCTAATTTTTAAAGAAAAATTCAAATATTCGTTCTAAATATTTTATTATTAAATAATTTTCAATTTATAGTTTCAAATTGAGTATTAACGGTAGAATAAGACTCCCATACATTTTTAATGGACACGCGCAACCCATCTGATGTTTGCAAGACGCCCAGAACTAAGCCAAAATTTATAAAAAGGGATGAGAATAACGTTATAAATAAACACATTGAGAATAGTATCATATTTTATCAAATAAAAATATTATCAAAAAGAAAATAATAATAAATTTTGCGCATGCTCCTATATAATGGAGGAAGGGTTCTATAATATCATCCAGCCCCATTTTAGATTTATTCACTTATTTAATTGTTAAATCTATGATATTTTCACCTGATATTTGAAGTAGCTATATATGATATAATACTGTTCAAAGAAGGATTAACAAATAATACTTGGTTAAATATTTGTCCTGGATATGAAAATAAAGCAGACGAAAATATAATTTAACCATTAGGACCAAATTATTACTGGGATATAATAAGAGTGGCGTTAAATATTTCCTAAGGGAAGTTAATTCATATCAATATTATGTTTAAAATCGCCCTGAAATTAACTTAACTGAACAGCATGTTGACAATTGCGGCGAGAAATGATTTTTTGAAGATAAATTTAAAATTTAGCCTCGATTTTTTCTTAAATCTCCTGCAGTAAAAATAAAAGATTTAAATAATTACGAATAATTTTTGAATATTATTCATGATGAAAAACTGTCATTTTATATTTTTTTCACAAATCTACAATGTTATTTAAGACAATGGAGATCGCCACACCGAATGCACGTGACAAACCATATAGTTGTAACATATATTTTTTTTATCATTTCTTATCACCTTTTTAAATCTTAAGATGTCTTTTTTTTGCTTTCATCAAATTCGAATTTATTTATTTTGGTAAACACGAAAATTCTGTCAAGTCAAATTAGTTCAATTTTGGTAAAAAAAATGCCGAAAATAGGGGGCCGGGCTTCTAATATGCCAGAATATTTCTAAGATGTATTCTCTGTTTTTTAATCGATGCGAGAAAATATTTAACGACATAGAAACTCAAATGAGAAAAGACACATCTCTCAAAGGTATCGTTGCTCTCCTTAATTTAATGAGTGAATCATCCCAAATTTTGCGAATAAGAAATGTATCCAATTATTATTGACATGGTGAAATATTTTTTGTTAAGCCTACTTTCTGAAGAATGTCCATACCATAAAAGTGATTAAAATTTATATTTATTTTTCCCATTTTTTTTAATAATTTGTTTAAATTTAATCAAAAAGCAATAAAAAATAATAATAAAAAGCATGCCATCGTGCAAAACAATAGAGGCTAAAAAGGTCATTTAGCTACATTGTAGATCGAGGCGACAACAATTGAATTAATAACCCTGTAAACGATGACCCCCTGTTGTTTAAAATATTAGGATCGGTTACTTTGAAAGTAGGCAGGTACTTCGTTAGATGCTGCCATACACCATATTCGGGTCGATTCATATTACAATTCTGTATACGATATAAATCATTTGTTTTCGCGTTTTTCAAATCGAAAAATTGACTTTAAAATTATTGAAAGTAAATTTAGAAAAAATAAACATAAATTTTGTTCTAAAGTAATTGCTACATTTTACACTTATGTTAATCTTTGTTTTCGTGACGTTTTGAAGAGGATTTTAGTTGAGGAGAAACTGTTGAATTAGATTGCGGATAGTTCGTATACTACGAAATGATTAAGGTAAGGAGTAGAAAAATGTCATGTTTTGTGTTATAATTTACCAACGACTCCAAATATGATTAAAATATTAAATGATTATTACCCATCCTCCCGCCTCCTTAAAGTAGTGCAATCGATATGTTGGCGAGGAAAAGGGGAGAAAATCTAAATCAAAACGAATACACAATTTTTGTGTGTGAACACGCACCATGGGGTAATGTTCTAACACCACCAATCACCCAAACTGTTACGATAATTAATATAATATCAATTCAGTAAATTATCCCGATTAATAATTTCTATCCGACAAATTTTAGCACCAACAAAATTAAAATGTGGTAATCAAATGGCGAACCGGGTTGAGCGAAAACTAATATTTCCAAAAATAGTAAAAAAATGTACGCTTTTCAAATTAAGGACATATTTGCAACTATAACATACACATTGTGTTCCTCATTCGCACATTTTTCATTTCGGTCAATGAAACATTTCAACCGAATCCTGCTACTGTAGATCTGAGACGTTCTAAGTGGGCGGTTTGTGGTTATTTCAATGCGGCGTAAACAGGACGGAAGATCTAAAAAGCGCAAAGAGGGTTAGTTCGCATAATTTCCACTTTGCATTGTAAATAAAAGAAAGACAAACATAAATTTTTAATTTCTCAACACAAAATAAATTTTCAACTTTTGTCAGATATTCTATTTAAAAACTCCTCAACCTCATCATCGGGTAAAATTCTATTAATGATTTTTTTTTATAAAACCTAAAATTTGGATCTTGAAACGACACTTCAGCCACTTCAATATCAGTAGCTTTCAAATCAGCCCCAACAGTTTGTATCAAAACTGCAAGCGCCACCTCTAAAGTTTCTTCTCGAGTAGCTGGCATTTTCTTCTTGATCTTACGCTCAAGCAAAGCACTGGCTTCGACATATTTTGCTCCAACAGAAATTCCGCGGAAGGGAACAGAGAGACCCGCTGGATCAACCTTATACAACATTGCTCCATGTTCATCGTCTACACCAATCATTAAAATACCTATCGTAAAAAAATTAAGAAAAAACAGCATCCTAGGGGACGTTGGCCAGCCATCTGAGTATACACCTGATTGAGACTGCCAATACGATTGCATAAAATATCACAGGGCATATGTATGCCGTTTTTATAATGATAATCCTGAGCTTCGTATTTACATCTAGTTGCAAGAGTTAAAAAATCGGCTAAAATTGACAAAGAGGAAGAATAACCCTCGAGTCCGACAAAACAACCACCAACTCGATCATTAAAATTGTACATATTTGATACGGATTTTGGATCTAATAATTTGTCCTGATAAAAAAATTCAAAATACTTTGACTTTTTTTTGACAAACAATCACAGAACTGTCTATACCCCTGAGGGCAATTGCTGTGACATTGGAATTGATGATAGGTTTAAATGCATATTCTAAAATTATTATTAAAACAAATACCGACTTGATATAACCTGCCTTCTGGACTAAAAACGGCTATAAGTCGATCGAATCCTGCAGATGTTGATCTGGACATGATTTGGCCGCAAACGCGGCGTTGTGTTTGCCTTTTTTTTAATTTGCAAGTTATTATATTTTAATGAATTCTATTCCCTTTCAAGTAGGTTTTAAATCAACACATATTTTTTAACGATATAAAAAAATAGGATTTCCTCACTAAATTTCCATTTATCGATGATCAGAATTCTAATGTGTTTTACCAAAAAGGAGTTGATGTTTCGAATTTTCGGATGATAAGAAATAATGCTCATAAAATTAAAAAGTATCAAAAAGGATAAATAATAGAAAAACTGTTCGAAACAAAGATCTTATCAATGTATGCTGTGATTGTGTTGCAACAAATGGTAATTTTATTTTTTTATATCTTTAATAAGTATTTTTTTTAGAATTCATTAATGCGCAAGTTATATTTTATTCCCATGATTTTTTTTTGTCTTAATCAACTGTTTTTTTTTTCAAAATACTGCAATCAACTATATGGTTTCTTCATCTTAATTAAAAAAATTTAACACAATTTTTGTTATATTTTGCCATCTGAAGTAGATGATTCTAAACTTTTTTTATTGAAATTTAAAATATCGACATTAATGCCAATCCACATATCCCTCAATATTTGATGCTTTTGTTTTATATGGTTGAATATGTGAGGCTAATTTAGTTTTGAAAAACAATAGCTCGCGCATGTCTAGAAAAAACATTATATCGCGTCTGTTTCGAGCCTCCGAATTTCTAAAATTATCCCATATATTTCTCAATTTATAATTTATTCAATAGGGCTATAATTTTAAAGAATAAATTTACCGGGAAAATTGAAAATTAATTATATGTTCATATTTTAATTCAGCAGGAATAAATAATTATCTTCTAAACGCGGGTTTTCAAAATGTTAAAACAAATGATGAATTAAAGCTCTTAAACACCTTTGAATTATTATCTCTTGCCGTTTCCATGTTATTTCCCGTCATTCCCATCAAAATAACATCGTTCTAATTTATCGAATATTTTATTATTATTTGCGAAAAAAAACAGTGGCTATTTCACAAAAATTTTATATGATGTATTATCTTTGGATCAATAGCAAACTTTGAAAATTGTAGATTAAATTGAAAGGATAGAAAATACACCCGGTTCTGTCTTTATGCGTTTTTTAAATGAGGATTGCTTTTCTCGAAAATTGACTTTAATAATTCAATATTTCTTATAAAATTAGCAGAAATATGAGTCATTACCCATTAAATATATAAAAATTCAAATACAACATATAAAGATAATATTATAGAGCAATTAGTATCATTTTCACCGCACACGCACGCGCACGCTTGCGTCATTTTTTCCGTTTCTTTCTTTCCACACAACTACACATCTCATCTACCACATAAAAAAAGAGTCGGGGGTATTTCATATCTTTAACATATTTAATACCCACCCAATTTAAGTCGTTATATAATTTTAAAAATCCACGTAAAATAAATTCATAAGCATGAGCTTCTATAGGCATATATATATTATTTTCTTATTTTTGTTTTTTTGAGTGAATGAGCATAATATGACTGCTTCTTCTCTTTCGGGGTTTCACGGCCTCCTATTTAGCTGATAACTACTGCCTTGGGTTACCATTATTGCAAGAAGATGTAAGCTGCTATTCTGATTCCGCAACCCCATCCTCTTCATCTAAGTGTGCAGAGTATCAAAAAGCATTGATTCGCAGGCACATATCATCATCGAGAAGAGATTTTAAATAGTCATCTTTTTATCTAGCTTTCTCTCATTGACTATTCCTCTCTAATAAAGGTCTGCCATCAACATAAATTGGTAAAATCAAAGATTATATATAAAAAGGACTTATGGTGAATTAGAGTCTACGTTCAAAGCATTTGTTTACCTCAACAGTGAGAAGAAAACCATACATTTAGCCTAATTTGTCGACCTATTTTTCACAAAAAAAGATTGTTTTATTCCAACATCTTTTCGCCTTAATTTTGATACTGATCTAAATATAATATTATTTTTTTTTTCAACAACAAAATTGAAGGTTTTAAAGAAATTTCTAATATTGAAAATGTCTTTCTATTAGTTTTTATAAAATTTCATGACTTTTTTTAACATCTTTACATCTTTTAGTTGTATCTATGTTTTTTTAAATAAAATATTTTTTTTCAGCATTATTTAAAATACATTTCGCAGTTGCGCGCAGTAATTTCACTGAGATACAGACATGGCATTAATTTAGTCTCGTTTATGATCAATCATATCCTTTGATGTCTTTTCCATATTGAATTAATTTTGAAAGAAACTAAAACAGAAAATAAGGAGGCCATAGAGCATTTCTGTCTTAAATGCTTAGGTTTGCTTTATTTGTTGTGAAATCAAGCTTTATTTTCAATTTGTTGACAAAATATCAATCCCTTATAAATTTATCAAAATTATATGGTCTATTTTATGTTTTTTTACCATATTTTAAACCTTCATATGTAGTAATAGATATAAATATTCTTATATCATAAATTTTCAACACATAAATTGCACATTATATATCACTGTCGTTTTTATATCGTATTTACATTTAGAACTTACAACATAATCTCTTAAACACATGGTGTACGCACGCGCCATTATTTTCAATTAACTTTGAAAAAGTTTTGATTTTTTAAACCCTACCTTAAATTTTTATTATTACGGACACTTGATGTAACCTCTTGGATGGATAAACACTGGAACATTTAAAAAATATCAAATATAGTTGGCGTTCCTATTTTTAGAATTGAAGTGAATGAATTTTTTATATTATTAATATTTTTCATACTTATATCTGTCGCAATTTCATATTTGTTGAATGGATACATACCGTTTTATTTAATATCTTCTGTAGAGGAGATGCCGCTATTTAATACGGCCCTCATTAACATTACCACATATACTTTCATCAATAAAAAAAAACTACTCATACGTTTGTATTGACGTGTATTTATATTAAATCAACATACTATATCTAACATTGCTTGCCACTGTGTAGTTCAAAGTCTTTCCTTTTAATATGCTATAACATTTCAAAGCGGTAAATTACGCCGAGAGCACTATTACAATACAATAGATTTCATGCCTATTCTTTTTGCTTAACGTTAACTGTCAGGCAAAAAGCAATCAACATGTGACGCTGACTGTATAAATCGAATATTGTTTATTGAATGGTTATTGAATTTAAAATTAAATTCAGTTTTGGCAGTACACCATGCGGTGAAGATTGTGGAAATAGAAATATCCAACAAGTTAAATTTTGATCACTCATTTAACAGGGAAATAATTTTCGTTTTGTAATCTATCCATGTGGCGATAAAGGAGTGGGTTTAAAATGCTTAGACGAAATAAAGAAGTTATTAGAGATATACATATTTATACATTAGGGATCAATATGTCTTGGAATTTGTAGGTGAGATAATAGATTTATGTCAATTCAATGCGCGTATACATAAATATAACGAAAATAATCTTAAACATAGTTATATCATGGCTCTTAACAGCAAAAGCGTATATATATTTTTATAATTTTTATCCTAGTTTATTGATGCTACATTAATTGGAGGAGTAGCTCGTTTTATTAATCATAGCTGTTCTCCTAATCTGGCCTCACGTAAAGTATTATATCAATATTTATTCAAATTAGTGGTCAGTAGGCGGTTATACACGTATTGGATTTTTTGCACTTTGTGATATTTCAACTGAATCCGAGCTTACATTTGATTATAAGTTCGAACGTTTTGGGTATAATATGATATAAAAAATACCAAGTGAACCTATTAAATGTTTATGTGGTTCTATTAGTTGTAAAGGGTATATGGGGAAAGAATCAAATAGTACTATTATTAAAAATGCACTTTTACCAAAAAAACGGGCAAAAAATCCATTAGTTACACCGAGTGTGGTCTCAAATTTACCTCCTACAGTTTCTACGCCAAGTTCTAGAAATCCTGTAACGTTTATTCGATACATGAGACAACTTTATGATTGGGGGAAACGGTTCAAAGTTATTAAATATCTAAAAGTTAACTCTAACAGGATTATTTATTATAGGAAGCTTGCGTCCCTGATTTCCTTGCCGAATTAGTGCTGAATAAAATTGGGTTCGTTTTAACAGATTGGATGCGTCTTCTTGATCCTCTCAAATGTGACGTTATACACCATAAAAAGGTTAGATGAATCTTATATCAGTACTGATAGCTTATTGAGATTGTTCGTTATCTTCCAATCAATAAATGTGACGATTTGCCGTATTTGGATGTTATTAGAATTCTTGAAAATTGGATGCAACTTTCCACCGATAGAAAAGTACAATACATTGATTCATTTATTTAAGGCCAAAGGTACAGAAAAAAATGCATTGGAATTTGGACGTCAATGTCGTTTATTATTGGATAAAATATCAAATATGCTAGAATTTAATAATAATTTCACAGACAAGTTTAGGATTAATAGTCTAGTATTTAGTGGTATAAACCTGGTATCTTCTGATGTTGTTACAAAGTATTTTTTTATACTCAACACAGTGGTTCATTTTTTAAGACTGAAGATAATTCTCATCCGTTTCCAGTATAATTTTGGCGCTTTATTTTACACATTCAGGATTCTACATCACTCCATTCATTTTCAACAATTCAACATAAAGATCTTTTCCTTTCAAAAAAAAAGAAATTTAAAAAAGAGGTTTTACATTTTTATTAATATGACAGTTAACAATGTATGTGACAGGTTGTCTTAATCCATACTACAGTTGTAACGATTCCAAAGCTATCATTAATAATACCGAAAGATTTTTAAATATTCGTAAAAATGTATGTTCCTTCATTTATATAAAATTTAGTTAATTAACATTCTTATTAATAAAGAATTAGAAAATATGAAAATGTATTCAATTAAAGGCTTCGAATTCAACGAGGAAACACGAAAAAGTGTATATAATCAAATTATTCGTTATGTGAAAAATTTGAGTTCATCTAAATCAAATTAACCCATGGACTAAATTATATATATATATGTATATTTTAATGTAATTTAATTGACTCTAAATTTGACGCTTATATGTTCAAATAAGCTATTATCTATATTAATATTCTATCATTCATCTTTTTTGTTTATATGCTTTCAATTAATTTTTATGCTATTATTCGATTTACTGTTATCTGTTAAATGTTTTTAAAAAACTACGTATTGCTATACATTTCTGTTATCAATATATTCTTATTACATTGGGTGGTTAATCTTGAAAATTGTCTTGTTGGAAATGTTAAGCTTGTTGGCATCACATCAGACACTCTACTTGATTGGCGTTTACAATTATTAGGATTAGCTAATAGTCTAGCACATTGTGCAGATCTTTGTTGTGCTAATTTCAAATGTAAAGCTTCATTATTATATAATGACCAATGTTATCATGTTAAATGTGATGATTGGCAATGTAGACGAACAATATCTAAATGGCCAGGTCCTTCCCCAAATCTTATATCTGGAAAATACATGGAAATAACACGAATAAAAAAAAGATCAATCGAAAATCAATTGCTAGAAGAAACTCTTTCAACATCCCAACTTAATAATTTAACCAAAAGAAACAAAATTCAATTTCCAAATAAAATAATCCCTACAAATAAAATTGAAATATGCAACTCATCTGAACAGGTATAATAATATTTTTGTTAATTATTCTCTATTAAGGTTTTTGTGAATAAGATGTTAAAATATGGACGTAGAGCAGCATTTTTTCAATCTTTGGGTTCTAAAACCTTTACAGATTGTGGAGAAAAATGTTGCCAAAATAATTGTGATGCTGTTTTACATCTAAAAAATACTTGTTATCATATAACATGCAATAGCAACCAATATGATTGCGAAGTTGGCAATAATTTTGAAGGCAAAAATATCAAACAAAATGAATCTATCACCAAATTAATTATTTTTCATAAAAACAACCGTAGAAGCAAGGTCACCAAAAGGGCAACATTAGATGGTTTTTTTTTTATCATGAAATAACATAGAATATATAAGTGTGAAACTAAATGCTACTAATCTACGGTATGATCAATCCCTAGAAAATGAAGATTCGATAGAATTTTTTCAATTAGCTTCATATGTTGAAGATATGGTATGATATTTAAAATTGCTTTAACTCATTCAGTAGATCAGCATGAAAATGAAGGGAAACCCAGTTTTTATTCGATGCCGAATAATCAGTTTTAGGTTAATTAAAATTTTTTCATCACAGAAATAATAATAATAAAGGTGTTATTATATCTATGAATCTCATTCTTTCTCAATCACCAGAAGAAGATATGAATGCGGTTAAAGATATCCTGATTCCTTTAATTTCTGCAGTACAGATTGGAAAAATTGGATCGATAATGAATGATGCTGGATTGACATTATCTCAAACGAGTTTTGAAGTATCGACATCTAGAGGGACTTCTTTAATCTGTTCCTCTACCAATGACTACAATATTAAATGGCCGGTTGCAATTATTAATACGACTGTTCATGTAGGATGCCCAAAAAATGCTCGAGGTTAACGTCGTAGGTAATTAATATAGGTATGACTGAACGATTTTGTTCGGAGAACGATTATTGGCAACGGCCGATTTTTCGAAAATGTTTCTCGAAAGAATATCAAGATATTTTAAAAACGGTAAAAAAATGTATATAATATTTTAGGTGACATACGATCAGTATAAATTCACATCAGCCGTAGATAAATTACTTCAAGTTATTTCGACCGATACACTTACTGAATCTTATTCTAGAAGATTAAAAAGAGACGCATCTGAATCAACTGATTCTAATATTTTTTATGATACATCTGATGTTTTATCGCGAGTATTCGGATCATTGGGCGACTCTACACAAACACAGCGTATTAATCATTAATTCATTGACTCAGCCAATAATATCGACTCTAATATTCTTTCAAATACTGATATTGAAAAGGAATATCCTACTGCTATGTACTCATCTTCTATAGATAAATCAAAAAATATTGAAGCTTCGAAACCAATTGTAATAGAAGAAATCAAAGAATATTCTTTTCCAAAAAGTTCCCAACCCGCAGAGTATAAAGTGTTCAGTACAGAAAATGTGAATTTAAATCACGATTCGTGGTATTATGGTGTGATGGGTGGTGATATAGTCACAACTATTCAAATATTAGAAATAATAAGTAGTTCTGATAGTACCCTTACCAATATAGTTGTCAAAGTAAGGATAAAAATATTATGGTTAGGAATTATTAAAAATCATAAATTTACTAATGAGTTCTGTAAACATGAACGAATGGCTCTATATCAATGCTGTATTCATATGATATATAAAATTTTCAGAAAGCTGAAGATGAATTGATATTTTTAAAATTAATCGTTTCCTCAGCTGATTTAGTATCTAAAGTGATACAATCTAATATGGAAGATGTAGTGCCAATATCCTATAATATTCTGAGTTTGCGCATGAATAAATCTTTATATTAGGTATAAAAAAATCATCTCAAGAAACCAATCAAAATTCTGTGAAAATATTTGAAAAAGTTCAAGGACAGATAGCTTTACATATTGATAGAAATTTAACTGAAATTCCTTTATTAGTGATGATAAAAAACATAAATTCATACCTACCAAAAATTAATTTCATTCCAAAATTGTAAGAAATTTTCGTTTTTTTTTACCGAAAGGGATTCGATCTGGAGTAAATATTCATTTTCAGATCTACCTTATATTGTTATTCATCCATATGATAAAATGGCAATAACGGATTATATCTTTGCAATACCTCTACATCTTGTTATCAATAACCAGAATATGAATGAAAATAATTTTGAATGTTATACATTAGATCGCAGGTTAAATTTATTTATATTTATTAAGATATAACGAATTTAGGTTAGAGTCTTGTTCTGTATCATATGTCGATTCGTACTACCTTTGTAAATGTAATAAACCTGGGCCAATTTTATATAAATTTCAAGGCCGAGTAGATATTAATATCTATAATTTTTTAGAGCAATATATCAAATAAAGAAAAAATTAGCTCACAAAATAAAATTGATGGTTCCGAATATACTACGGAATCTTCGTCAAACTTTCCTATATGGGCTGTGCTTTTACTTATTATTCTTATACTGTTTATAATTTTATTAATTATACTAATTATTTTGCTAATCAAACGTTGTAAAAAAAAGTTATTTATGTTGTTTTTACATAAAGAAACGTCAACAAGACTAAGGTGGAAAGTACACCTATATCTCCGCCACCTTCAACAGATACATCTATTCTAGATTTAAACGACGAAGAGAAATGGGTAATTTTTGGGCGGGGAGATTTTATAACTGGAGGATTAAAATCTTATGATCCCCCAACAGTTAACCCAACTGAAGAACCGATAGGTGGTGATATATCCATCGATTTATTATCTCTAAAACTAAATAAAAATTTATTCAAATCTGATGTCAATTCTTATAAAAATGATTTAGAACCACCTGAAACTGATATTAGCATATTTAGAAATATAAAAAATGAAAAATCCTTGATGTATTTATAAATGTATATAAACAGAATTCATAACGAGAAAATTATAGCTGACATCGAGGCAAAAAGAAACTATTAAAATTATGTACAACGTATTTATTGTCATATTTGTTTTAATTTATTTTCCATGTTTTCTCGTTTTATGATCAATTTATTAATAAAACTCAGCTTATACACAAACTGATACATAAATCATCTTACTTTTTAAAACCGTTTAGAGACTTTTTCATGAAGGGTTTTATAGAATCTTTATTTAAATGGTTTATTAAATGTTTGGCCTGATCAGAGGTATTGTTATTTTGAAAAGTGAGGTAAATAATTAAAAATTTTTTTTTCTATTATTTAAATAAAAATTGAATATTTAAAAATTTACTAAAATAACATATTTTGATGTATGCTGTTATATTTTTTAAAAGATTTTTCTAGTTCATATACTGTTTATAAAATATTTTTTTTTGTTGTACTCTGCCTGGATGTGTAAAACCTTACTGGTCTCTTTCGAGAGGGGCTTCACAGTCCCCTGGTCTGCCCATGCAGGCGCCAGGTAGGAACCACTGATATAATTC
>SGJC01000650.1:0-12764 GCA_009887335.1 Henneguya salminicola
TTTTCTTTGGAATCGTTGTTTAATTTGCATCTATTCAGTTATGTCCATGTTTATATTTTAATTTAAGTTTCATTTTACATTTTTTAACAATAGCTTATACTGTATGATCCAACTTTACATTACCAAAACAACATTCCTTGAAAAAAATCTATTGAGTTTTCTTTTATCAAAAATTACGTGTTTTTGAAAATATACAGCGAGATTCCATATTACACCCCCGTTAACGAACCTTTTTTCTTGAACTACAACTATTTTTCGATACAAGTATATTAAATTTTTATTTGCCAATGGAGTCAGTATTAATATTTCGATATGTTAAAAAAAATTAAAGAACTTAATAAAAATGATCCGAGAAAATATAACCCACATCTTTAGTTCCCTTCAATTCAAACTTATAATCTCTACCAAATACATCAAATAATTTATCCGAAAATTAAAAGGGGAAAAAGAAATGCAACAAAAGAGCTTCGACACGCCTAAGCTGATAAAGAGGTTAAAACTCTCTAATAAAACGTTGGGTAAATAAAAATTCGACATAAATGCATTTGAAATTAAAATACGAGAGGATTTTAATATTTCGAAAATATTTGAAGTTTAAATCTTCACATCATCATGAAGTCATCAAGAGGGTACCTTGCTCCACAGTCAAAGATTTCTGGATAATTTTTTGATCACATAGCGCTTAAAAATAATGGGAAGGGGCCTAGTGATGACCTCATGGTCGTAGTATGTTTTTTCCACGCTAAAAATGAGAATTAAACAAAATTTGTCAAGATTCACGTACAGATATTTTTTTTTATTAGAGGCAATACTAAAATATTTGAACTATTGAATATAATTATAAAAATATTATCAAAAAGTCGGAAATATTAAATTTTTCAGTAAATTATTTAGAGGTGTGACGTGCCATGAAATTTGTTTCGCATGCGATATATTTGCCATCGCTGCTCTTCGTGGAGGTTTACATCCATGATCGTTGTTTCCGATAACCATAATCGGGGATTCCTTGTCTGATTACAATAATTATTTAGTATTCTTATACGGTGTAGAAATATTTTGTTACAAAAGAAAATAAATAGTTAAAGAACATAATCCTTAACATTTACTTTTCAATAATTAATATTTGATATTTTTTATGTCATTTTTTGTCAAATATAAAGGAGAAAAATTTTTAAAGCTGAGAAAACAAAAAGAAGGAATGCATTGATTGTACTTCATGACATCTTGTTACCATTTGCCAATAAATATGCTCTTAATCTGTGTACCTATCCCTGCTTACACTGTTTTTAATCATGCTGAGTGTTTCTTTGCTCGAATTTAATATGGGATAATGCAGGCTGCTCGTAAATCACGTATTATAAAAATTGACATTTTTCGACCCCTCCTCAATATATTTAAGGTAAAATTAATTTAAAACAGCCCTGCTAACTTTTTCCACCCTCATTAAGATTTAGGTAATTTATGAACGATGACATACCGTACGGTCCCTTTGATTTAGTATAAGTAAGAAGGGAATGCCAAAGCCGGCCGCAAAGGCATCTATAGAATTCTTAATTTATTATGTAAGCCTCTCATTTATAAATGAATGAACACGACATAAGCAGAGATGAACTATATGTAGTTGAAAATTTATTATTCCAGCATTAATAATTCATAAATATTAATTTTTAATTGAAAAAAATTATGATTCAATTTTATTACAATTTTTGATAATTATGACACAACAACAAATACCCGAAGATAACTCCCAAACTTTATAAAAGTCGCCGTAATTCGCAAGTATGGATGCCAACATCGGGGATTTATGTATTACTCTTATATATTTCGATTTAACAATGAATCGCAGAATATAATAAATAATTATTTAATGTTATCCCTCAATGTAGTGTGATCATAGATGCAATCGATGGAAATAGACGAGATTTATTCTAATTTAGTTATAATCGCATTGCGGCGCATGCGTGCGCTTGTTTTTTTTAGCTATAACCGCGCACGTTTAAAAATCTCTAAATCTCTATAAAAAAACGGAACATATTAAAATATTTTTATTCTCAAGTAAATACAAAGTTGAAATAGGATCAATACTTTTTAGTGTTGATAAGTTGATTTCATTAAAAGATCCTGTATAATATCCCACCTTAATAATTGAAGTATAACCAAATAACATGTATTTATTTGGTAAAAGGAATAAAAATATTTTAATTTAATCTTTTGTATGATATCTTAAAAATATAATGTCTTGTAGGATAAGGCTTTATTTTTAATGAAATATAAAACAATACGCATTGAAATAAAAAAATATTAAATAAACAATTTACATTCAGATTTTGTGACAATTGGATCAAATTTAAATACGCAGCTGAATAATAATTTTAGATCAATTGACAATATTAAAAATTAAATGAAAATATATTTTGTGGTCTTATATATTTTAACTATCTATAAATATTTTTTGGGATATCAAAGAAAAGACTGAAATTATTATAAATGGGTGTGACTGTGCGGTTAATTCGCCGATAATACAGATAATTATTGCAAAATGTCAATGAATGGAGAAATCAAAATAACACTCGTTGGAGGTGCTCCGTATGGCATCCGAATTAAAGGCGGCGCTGAATTCGGTGTGCCGATAAGTATCGAAAATGTATGAAACTTATAAATAAGTAAATAGGTTACCTCTAACTCAAAAGCTGCAAATGGCGGTGTTAAAACTGGAGATGTAATAATTGCTATAAATGGTGTTGATGTAACTCGTGCAACACATGATAAAACAAAAAGCTTGGTGAGTCAAGCAAAGGACATATTACAACTAACTCTTAAACGGTAATTTAACACAAACATAGTTAGTGGTTCGCCCATTTTATCTACTGAGCCTGCGCCAACCGTCAACCCTTCCTCTGCTCCAACGATAATGTTAATTTTTATAATTATATTAGTCCGGTTAAACAAACACCTTCGAAATATACTGCACCTGCTTCCCCATCGCCATCAGCCCCGATGTAAATTTATGACTCTTATTATAGTTCGATCAAGCAAGAACCAACCCCCGTATCTAAACCGCAAAGCTTCACGACGTCTAACATAAGTGGTAGTGCACCTCAAAACACAGAAGCTCCTACAACTAATGTTGTAGTAGTAGGACGAACTGGTGTTGGTAATTTTGTATCAAGTCGAGATAATGTGAAATTTACAGCCTACAACCCCGATGATGACTCGGCGAATCGAATTGGAGCGACTGTTGGAGCATGCGAGGAATGTAAAGAAAATGTCAAGTAACATACATATTAAAATGCCAAGATCTAAACACATTAAGCTTGATCATCGCGTCTGGCACCCGGAACACTTTAATTGTACAAAGTGTAGTAAAAATCTTCAATCCTTGGGATTTTTTGAGGAACAACAAAAAATTATGTGCAAAGAGTGTTATGCAGAAATTTATGCACCAAAATGTTATGCGTGCGGACGCCCTTGTGCTGAAGTACGCTGTATTTTTAATTTTTAGCGCTCTGTCACCTCATCCGATAGGTCATATCATGTAGAATGCTTCATTTGCCACAAATGTAGCGTTCAACTAAGCGGAAAACCTATGAATTTTCACGATAATCATCCTTATTGTATGAATTGTTTGAGTGATATGCTGTCAATCATGTGTACTAGTTGCAACAAACCGATCACCCCTAATATGGAGTATGTTACTGTGTTAGAAAAGCCTTATCATTCAGGCTGTTTTAAATGTTCGGTTTAATCAATATAATTTATCATAGATCTGTAATGCTGATTTATCCTCTAAAAACCGATATATTCTTAAAAATGGACTCCCCAGTTGTAGAGAACACGCATAATATAAATAAACATTTCATTATTTTCGATTATTTTTGACCAAATTATATATTTCTATTTTAGACATGTTTTTTTATCCTTTAGACGGGCCTATGCTCGGTTAAAAGTTATTTATACTAGATTGATTTTTGGGTGCGTTTCTCTCTTCCTCAGAAAGGTTAGAGACATTCATCCATGAATCTACTTTATCTTTCGACATTTTCTTGCCTTGATTAGGAGTACCGGGTTTTAAATCTTGTTGTGTTTGCATACTTTGCTTGATTTGTTCTTCATTTGATTTATTTCTTTCGGATGATATGTCTAATTCAGGCATTCCATGCATTTGTTGGCCCGATGAACTGCTCATATGGCTCATTAAACCTGGTAGACTTGCGCTCATCATCATATTTTGTTCCAATGTAGTTGGGACCATATTTTGTCCAATAAAATTGACACCAGGCATGTTTCCCATATTTCTCATCATCTGTCCTGGAACCTCTATATTTCTGTAGACATTAGGGTTTTGAACATTGAAATTCGAACTCTGACTCCATTGTGCCGGCATCATCATATTGTATGGTACGGAGTTTTGTATACTTTGATTTGGAGAATTCACAGTACGCCATAAATTATACAATAACTCATTCCCTGCACCTAAACAGTATTAAAATATCAAGATACTACCCATAACATTTGAGTTCATATCAGATTGAACTATTCCTTGATGCAATTGGTTAACTCCACCAGTATTCTGTCTCTCACCTTCAGGTTTTTCTGTATGTGTAGTGGTTTGTTTAAGAAATTGTTTTCCTTGATTATCTTGTTTCCCTGAAGTAGCTCCAACCTGTCTAGCTCGGTGTCTGTATTTTGCTCTTCGATTTTTAAACCACACCTAGACATTAATACAAAAAAACATAGAAAATAAATAATGAATAGTTACTTGGACTCTGGATTCAGGGAGATTAATATTTTTAGCCACTTCTTCTCTCATAAATACATCAGGATAATGAGTCTTTGAAAATAAATCTTCAAGTATATCAAGTTGATTTCTGGTAAACGTAGTTCTTTCTCTTCGTTGCTTTCTTGGATAATCTGGTTCATTACCAACTATATTAGGATCTATATTATCACAAATTAGGGCGTTTTACCTCTAAAGTGCATATTTACAGTATTATAATAAGGATAGCCGTTCATCTAATATATTATAAAGCAAAAAAATGATTGTCAAATATTATGATGAAATCAATAAGATGTTATGTTCGAACAAAGAAAGCAGGCAGATTAACAAGTGAAAATCTCTAATACAAATAAAAAAAACAAAATGAAATAAAAAATATTTTTTTTTGCACAAACTCTGCATCAAAGATACATTGTTTTTTACAAAACATTTTTTAATGTAAAATCACGATAATCTTTTTTTTTTATCCAACGTTAAAATATAATTTTTTAACATTTTAAAAGAAATATAATAAATAAAGAATAAAAATATTAAATTTAAATGACTTCTCATTTAAGTAGATAATATTGAAATAAAGGAAAGATTTAAAATGACTAAAATTAAGATGATGAAGTACTTACTGTGAGAGGATAAAATATTTAATTAACTCTATGGAAACAAAAAATTATTTGTTTATTTGATTGCAAGTACAAGGATTACGCTTGTTTTAAGAGCCTTAGCTTACCGGCCGTGTATACACTAGTCTAATAACACTATATAACGTGAAATTAATTGATTTAATTCTCACTAAGTTGAAAAAATCCCTGAATTTTATTTAATGACTGATTAGGGTGTATTAATATAAGACCTCAATAAACACGTATAATCTAATAAATCTAATATTGCTCTAAATATTTGATATCTTATTCGGCGCTTAGCTAATATTCTCCACCTCTAACAATAAATATTGAGCTATAGGCCTTTTTCTGATACATTTTCACGATACCTCTCTTATGAGACTCTGATAAATTAGAATTCATTTTTTACCTAGCCCACCGAGAAAAATCCGACATACAGCATATCGATCTATATTTTTAAATAAAAAATCGATGGTTTTAGGTTCGTTTAAGGAAATAAAACGACTAAATTATTTCAATTTTGTTTACTCAAGGAAATATTCAATATTATCATTTCCGAGTATGTTTTTTACCTCTTGTAAATCATCTTCCAAATCATAAATATCAATATTTTTTAACTCGGTGGTTGAAATTATTAGAGGACTGTTAATTCTATTTTATGAATTTCTCTAAATATACTTAATATTAGATGTCTCAGCAAAAGCTGAAATTTGACCATTGCTTATTTTTTTAGAATTTGATTCGTTTTCTTTTATTATTTATATGTATTTAAACTATTTAAATCAACTCCGGAGAACTCGTAGGGGTCGAGCCCGGTTGAAATATCGTTAAATCTATGGAGTTCATTAGAAATGTCTGGTGTTTGATCAAAAACCTGACGATTATAGCTTAAGGTGAAACAGTTTGAAGAGTATTAGGGAGAAACAAAGCAGTCAGCAAGGTACTTGATACATTTCCTATGCCTAGAATTATTCTACACTAAAAAAACTCGGTTTCGCAAATAATAGTTCAAGAGACCGTTGAGTAATGTGTGATCTGTATATGTAAATATGAAATGAGTGAACTTGTCGATCAGATCTCGTTTTACTAAATTATTAGTTTCTTTTTTAATATATTTTTCTTTTGGTATTTTACAAATGGAATCTCGTAATCTGCGAGTTCGTGCAGTTATTTGAATGTTCGGTGCGTGAAAGGGATCTAATTGTATAATTTAATGTCTTTTAACAGTCTGGCGTGTAAATGTTGTTAGAAATATGCTGAAAACTTTCTGTTGAATTGGAAAAACTGAAATTAGATTTTATTTGGCTGATTTCATCAATATTTACACAGTCGGAATTAGCCCTATGTCGATAAATTTTAATATTTACCAAAATGGAAAATTCTGAGGTTAATAATATTAAAATACATGTTCGGATGGCGATTGTTTAAGAGAAAATTCATTAAGACTAATTTTAATTCGACTCACAACATTTGAAATTTGTTCGATATTTTTATTTTTATTATCAATACGATGTATGCTTGACTAGAGTTAATTAAATTAAAAAAACTAATGTTGAAATTTTGGATTTTAAGAAACCATTAAAGTCACGAGCGTGCGCAATTGCGGGATTCCTAAAGCATTAGTGATTCTTTATTACCGTCTAACGTTTTTCTTCCTTTTATTAATTTCTTATAAAATTAAAATTTTTACCAACATACTAATATTTTCTGCTTTTTCCCACAGAATTTTGCTAAGACCATAAATTATATATGAATAAATCCTCAATGAGACATACTCCCCCACAAGGTCACTCAAACTCAGGTATTTTTCTTACCATGTTTTAGGGATATCTATTTTTAATACTTTAATTTTTGAAATTGTTTTTATATCATGAGAATACAACCTAGATTAGATGCATGCGAAAGATACCAAATTTGGTGTAGTTCTGATTTAGAGATGAAAAAATTATGACAGTAAAACATTTACAGATACGTTAAAAAATACGTTTATAAACATTAATATATTATAACTGTATTGATTTTTTTAAAGACTCAAGTTTTTCCAGCGTTTTTTGAACATTATCGAAGATCGATTCATTTTTAATATCCTCTAATAAGGTCTTAAAAGTTATTCATTGGGAAATTCAACCCTTAAACGGTGAATCAAATTTTCGATCGTTAAGAACGTGGATGTCGAAAATTGGCGGTGAAGCCGGTCACAGACAGACGAACAGTTGGAAATGTCTGAAACATAAAGTATTTGTTAACTTTTTATGAATTCTTCAGCTATTGTCCTTGTATGATTCAATAAATTAATATTTTTTTCTATTTTTTCATCTTTATAAATTAAGGCGCGTAAGGAACATGTATAATATTCGCATGCCTAAAGTTAAAAGTAGAAGCATACCTTGTGGATTGATTCTTTGTTTTCTTGATTATAAAGTTTAGCCAACATCCACCAGGAGAAATAATTCAAAGATGCCTCAGTTAACTTTATAAAATGTACACCTTTGAACTCCAGGCAGAAAATATGTTCATTAAACGCTCTTTAAATTGAATTTCTTTTGAACTATTTTCGTTGCTAAGAGCATAGAAAGTCAGGAATTCTACAATCTAAAATTAGAATTGCTTGAAAACTTGATTATCTATATTGTTTGGGCACAACTCGATAAGACGTTCAAATGATCGAATTACATCATAGGATCTCTCCAGGTGGATACAAATCTATGATTATATTTAGAATAATAGGCAAAAAAACTCAAAATGGCAATCCATTGTTATAAAAGGCGAAAAACGGAGTATGGATTAGAAAACCGCGAGGTACGGCAATAATTTAAAGCAGGGTCTAAGCAATTGTGTAGCTGACTGTTAAATGGCCTTGGAGAAATACTCGAGCCATTCGGATCTCGAAAATCCAGCATCTAGGTCGCAATATAAAAAATCTAGGTTGGATTACGCTGTGAATTGATTCTAGTGGTAAGGCCCCATTGCAATAAAAAGATTGGATGTAGGTTTTAGTAGGGGAAACCTCAAACACGAACGCTGATACCCTGTCAGTAATGTTCACCTACTAGTTTGATTACGCTAATCCGAGACCGTAAAGCTCCCCTTAATACAACCCAGTAGAGATTCACGCATCCCTTTCAAAAACATTCCTAAAATAAAACCTCGGCAAGATATTTAAATCTAGCTAATACAATACAAATATATTAAGGTATATAAAAACTTTATAAATTTACTAACTTACATGTGCAAATTTTACCCATATTTGCCAATGGTCATAGTCACACGAGATTGCGGTTTGAACTGCTTTATAGGCAGCAGGACTAAATGTATTGTCATATATTTAAACTAGTTGTTTTGTTGAATAAGAATAGACGATAAATTTGTCCACGATTTAAAGTTCTAAGTTTATAAAAAAATTGCTAAACAGATGGTTCAAGATGACAACAAGTACGAAATGCGATTGCTGCCTTGTCAATTTTCTTGAGTTCGAGATACACGCAACCAAGGTTATACCAAGCATTTGGCTGAATAGTATTTATATCAAGAGCTTTTTCAAAAAAGATGACACATTCGGCATACTATAATGAGGTTTGAAACAGATACGTTTTTCCTATTAAGATGGTAGTATCCGAGGTCAGAAAACGCTCTAAAACATTTCCCGTTCGATAAATCCAAGGCCTTGTGGTAATATTCAGGATCCTAAATAACTTTGAAATTAGAAAACATCATTAATCTTGCCTAAAAGGCATAAAAATTTGGGTGTTTCTCCATGTACACTCATTTCAGCAGTAAGAACCTCATGGGCCTATCATATATTTAATAATCTAAACCTTTTCTCTACGTCCATGAGCCATATAACACATGATTAATTTATCATATGATTTCAGCTCAATGTAATGTTCAAGAGCCGAATTAACAAGACCCATCATAAATAATAAATGTGCCAATAGTTCCTAATTAAATAAATGCATTTGTACTTTAATTTTCCAAAAGGATAAAGGAATAATAAATTGCCATTTATGCATCCTGTTCATCTAAATAAGTTTAAATAATATCACTTTATCATTCGATAGGAATTCATTAAAAAGATTCTAACTATCATACTGAAATATACCTCTAATTGCAACAAAGAGCGTTCATATTTTCGAGTCGAATGTCTCTCAATGGAAGAACGAATGTAAAGAGCAGATCGACCTACTAAATAACTTTTGGGGGATTCCAAGATTGTCTAAATCATTTTAATCCTTATACTTCGATATATGGCATTAACTGTTCATTAAGTAGCTCTTGAGCTGGATATTTATTAATTTTATAATAGCATATTAAAAGCAGTAAACTTTGCTGCAATGCATCTAGGCTGGGGATTAAATGCTTTGATGTCAAATCAATTTTTGGCAATAATGTTTCATCCGTTAAGGAAACATCTTCAGGCAAACATGAAATTTCGTCCTCAGGTTCTGGAATAGAATCCTTTAGACTAATATCTAGCACGAGCTGCGCTAAATCTGTTGTCTGATACTTAGTCCTCTTTCCTAGCACACCTTGATTTAAACATGGATAAGAAAAACCGGTTAATTTTGCATCAATTTCCAAAGTTTTGGTAAGATAATCAAGTAATTTCTAAGATTATAAAAACTAATAAATAAAAAAGAAAACAATAAACAAAGAGCGGTGCACATATCACATTAGGTTAAGGTCAACTTTTTGGGCACATAATTTTTCTGCAGAAATACACTGTAATAAAAATCGTGTAAGCAAAATTTAATTTAACGCATACTTCTATTTTTGAAAAACTAGTAGCGTTAATTTGTACAATAAATTGAATTAATTTTTAATTTTTGTGAGAATTAAGTGAGTGCGGATACCGTATTGCATCGCAGCGTATTATAAAATCGATTTTTTCCCATTAAATTTTTTCGTTTTTGCTTAGTAGAAATATAGAAGAATATTATACTGTAAAAACAAATTTGATACCTTCTGAACAGGCTTGATGAATGATTAAATGAAAGAAGTGAATTTGGGAAGAAATAAAACAATTTAGAATATTCCCAACCTAACTCTAATATACTCCTTTTTTTTGATAAAATAGTTCATAAAAAATCAGTTTCTTTCGGAAATTTTTTAACGGTTAAAATTTTTGCACGAATAATTAAAAAAAATAATAGAATAAGTTATAAAAAGATTATTTACTTTCTTGTTAAATTTGTTTAATGCAATTCAGTACAAAAAAGTAGCAACACTGAGGAAGACAAATAATATATACGTAATTAAAATATCAAATATTTAAATCATTCATCGATCCATAACAGCAAAATATTCAGTTAACTTTTCGATATCTTACTCCGCAAAACCTGTGTATAATTTGTGCTCTTTTTTAAATGGTAAAACAATGTATGATATTTCTCATGGAATTGGGACCTCAATACTATTTTTAAATTTTAAATGAATTAACATTGTGCTTTATGAACATTTACTCGTTCCCCATTTTTTTTACCATGAAAATTTTTGGCTCGAAGATTTTTTACCCCAAATTTAAAGATGATTTTTGGAAGCAAATAAATATCAAATATTGCGAAACAGTTTTACCAAATTTACTAAACATGGCGGCTGAGCAAAATTGGCAACACGGTTCCACATAAGATCGGCAAAGATAACCAGTTGTCGGCTACTTAAAATTTCGAGTCTTGACTCACATTTTCATGTTGTGTTGTTATTAATCTTCGATTTTAATTTTTGTTAATTGCAAAAACCAAAACTATTTACTGCAGAGATTCCCAACTGGAGATCCATCGAACCTTGCAATATTACAACAATACCAAATGCGACTTTAAATATGTTCTGACTTTGAACGGCATTGAAAAAACTCAAAGGAAATCGAAGGCAATGTGAAAGTAAATATTTTGGGAGCCATTGATTTAGGTCATGTTCTGTGGGCGCGGAAACTTCTACGGTTTGAAGAACCTAATTTTATTAGCTATTCATTTATATTTAGGGGACCTCATTTTATATTGATTCAGGAAAAGGTTTAAAATTAAATTTTAGAGAGAAATTAAGCATAAAAGTGAGTTGAAATTTCGCCAAAATAGAGCATGTCTTTTTTATTTTCTTTTAAAATTTTAGTATATTTTTGCAAATATTTTATAATTTAAATACGTTCATCTAAGCTATACACTCAAAAATATTTTGCTTTCAATTTAATATAAAAATTAAAGAATTAATAATATGTTGAAGTGCTATAATTATATTGTTTAATTCATAGCTCTATTTGATAAAGTTGATAATTGTATCTTTTCCCGTTGAAATATCCGTCGTGAAAGCTCGTGTCTAAATAATTTATTACACAATTTGGAGGGATTAATAAAATATCTGTGTTTTGTTTAATTCATAAAATTAAACATTGAGCTAAATTCTTTAATTTTTATGAAAATTTAGTAAATACCATGATTTAATAAAGTTCTTTTATGAAAAATAATTTTCCGAAAGGAATAAGTTTTGTTTGGAACTGTTTTTTTTCTTGACGGCCCATTTAAAACATAAAATGATGGAAAAAATTTTTTATTGGTTAAAAAAGTATATTATTATTCAAAAAAATGAATCTAAGATTCACATTTAGATTAGTAAGAGCGCCAATGTATGAAATTTTTCGTATTTAGTCGGGTTTCTCCTATTTTTATAGACCAAGACCCCCCTTTTAAATAAAACTTTCCCCGACTCCCCCCGAATACAGATAAAAGGAGGGCAAGCTAATACAAATATAATAGTATGTATGAAAGAACAAAAAAAGTTCGACGCATTTTTGTTAAAAGACTGAATGATGCAAAAAGTTGGTCTGAAGGATATTTCAAACAAAATAGCATAAACATATATGGGAACCAATATTGACCAGCGTAGCAAATACAAATCTAATAGCTTCATCGCAAAACTTAAATCCATGATGAACAACAAAATTCAAAAGGGAAAACATTCCTGTGATCAAATCCTCTGCAAATTTCCTCTGTTCAAAATGAAAATTTGATTCAGCCAAAATATTACTCTGTCAAATATATATCAGATGTCTATTAAATTGGAGCTATACCTCCATCAAATATACCAATCCTTGCTTGCTAGTCTTAGACTTAAAAGTTAAGACATTGCTTACATTATTCCTTCGAATGCAGACATTTATCCAAAATTAAGAGAGATAAGGGCCTGATGTTTCAAAAGGCATACAGCATACACACGAAAACCCCTGCATCCCCAGGACTGCTAACTGACGAAAGTCTTTTTCAGACAATATTGGTGTGGTGCTGCTTGAGGAAATAACCTCAAATCAAGATAAGAGAGACTAACGAATACATGTTTTACTGAAGTACAATGAACACACTTTTGTTGATGAAACATTTAGG
>SGJC01000651.1:0-12537 GCA_009887335.1 Henneguya salminicola
CATTGAAGTATAAATTTTGGTAAAAATAAAAATTAATCGGCATTTATTTTGTTTAGCGGCGCCGCCAAGCGGGGGGCCCTTATTCTAAAGATGATCCGAGCGAATTTTCTAGTATATTCAAAACATGCGCATGAACCAATAAAGTAATATTTCAACATTAACTTGATATTTGAAAAACTGATTCATAAAAATATAATTTTTAGCCCAATTTACAGTTACACTTAAGTTAGTTAAAATTTATAATTAAATAATTATTTTAGCTCAAAACGCCATTTTTGTCGAAACTTATTTCGTTAAAATTCGCAATACGATAATCTTAATTCTTTTTTTTCTTATTCGATGTCAGGATTTGAAGATATGGATGAGCAAGAAAATACACTGCCACCTGTTAAATATTTTTGCCATCGTTGTTGTATGCACGTTGATATGAATCTTGATGTAACAATCCATTTAATTAATATAGACAAATACCTGCGCAAGATGTCATGATGGATTCATTGAAAAAGTCGAAGATATTAACACTGACGGTGATTTCGAAGACATTGAGGGGTTTTTTTGTATCTTTTTAATCTAGAAATGATATCGAACATGATCATGTAAAATTCGTATTGACCTTATAGAATGTTGATGCTGCTAACTTGACACCACAACGAGCCAGAGGAGCTCGTCGGAGCGATCATGGAACTACCACCTATCGAATGCCCATTTTAAACGATACTACAAGGTTGAGAAGACTACATCGACAACCTCGTGGGCAAGAACAGGATTTAACCCAAAACATATTGAATCTTATGACACCGACGGCAAATATGGGCAATTTATTCGTGTTAATTTTTATAGCATTTTCCCAAACAGCTGTAAATACGAATCATCCAAATTTGTACATTTTTTTATATAAGACTAAGTGTAAATATGATGCAAGGATTATATACATTGCTAAATTCTGATGGTAATGTAGTATCCGATGTAGTCATACGAGTATATAACTTTGTTTTATGTCAGCTTTTAACTTCACCTAATTCAATGCAACCTCAAACAGGGCAGGCTTTTATTAATAGACTTTCGCATACTCCTTTTACATCTGATCATAAAGAAAAATGTGCAGATTGCCCCATTTGTATTGATACATTCAAAGACGAAGAAGATGTTGTTATATTATCCTGTGATCATTTCTTTCACTCGGAATGTATCATTAATTGGCTAAAACTCGTAATTTGGTTCAATTAACTTCAGCGTAACACTTGTCCTGTGTGTCGTACTGTACTAGAATAATATTAATTTTGAATTTAAATATCTGTAGGTTCTTAGCAGTTGTTATTGTTTTTTTTACATCTTTTGTTTTGTTTGAAGTAATATCATATTTAGATAGTCCGCTTTTATGTCGGCATTAGAGTGTGTGCGAACTTTTAACAGTTTCAATGGGTCAACTTAGTAACCACCGACCTGCTGCTTTACTATGGCAACATGTCTGCTATTTGTCACCTCGTATTCCATTTTCGTGACCTATCTGGTTAGGGACGGTTTTATCAGTATTTATTTATTATGTGACCCGTGCATTTGATGTGTTATCATCTTATTTACATTGGCAAGTCGTCCAAATGAAATACTATATATAAACTATAGAAATTAAACTAGATTTTACAAAAAAGTGCAACTTGTTTATATTTTTTAATGATGCGTGCTTTCGCCGACTGAATAACGCGTCAACTGGGGTGCGTTTCTTATCACAGATTCAACTACATAATTTTATACTCTAGTTTCTCCAATTCGCTACAAACTCGATAACGCCCTCCCGCGACTCTTGACTAAAGCTTCAGCGAAAGCAGCTTTATAACAAAAATTATTTTTAAACATTAATTCAGTTGTTTTTGAATCAACGGGTTTCGGCTACATGTTTCTTTTTAAACGCCGGCATGTCCTTTCAGCAATAAAATTATTTAAACTTAAAATAAATTAATTAGAAGCAAAATAAAACCGAAACTAATTAGATTTAATTAATTTAAAAAAAAGAGCACGCAAATAGAAACATTTGCTTTTGATCTCTTGTCGCCGATTTTGGTGAGTTTAGAACGTATTTGAACCCAAACCTCTGTGACGTGGCAATGCAAGAAGGCGTTAGGAAACATAATAAAATTGAAATTATCTATTAATCCAATATTTTTGTCTAAAAATCACTTATTGTCACTTTTCGTTACAATTTCGATGTGCTGTGAATAAAATAAAACAACGATTTTATTTTTTATTTGTCACCTGATTCCAAAAGCAATTAGATTAGTCTCAAAATAATGAACATATAAAAATTACAATTATTTATGTCATCAGATACTATGATCAAAAGAAACCGTATGACATGGGCATGACACACATTAAAATAGGTTAAATTATTAGTATTCATTTTATTTAAAAAATAAAATATACACCAATTCTGCCTTAGCTCATTATTTTCATATTAATATATTATTGTGAATTTATACACAACATAGATTTCAATTGAATGGTTAAAATTTTATTTATGTGCTTACTGATGGTGGAAATAAAACCGAATATTCAGTTCAGCTCACCATGAAATAAATTGCAGCTTCGTTTTCGTGTACCAGTTAGAAAATTTCAGCAAAAAATTAAAGCCAGAAGAAAACTTTTTTTTATGTCCTCCAGATTGAAAAATATGGTAATAAATTATATTATGTTGCGTACTAAAATATACCAATACGATTTTTTTATTTCTTTTAGGTTATTAAGTTTGTGTGTGCACAATTTAAAATTATGTGTTTTTTCCCCTGATAGATATAATTTAAAATTGAGGCCTCTAAGATTAGGAGGCCAAGAGCAGATGACCATTTTAATGGCGCTGGTACTATATTCAATGTGTTCAAGAATGCTTATAACCTGATTGCACATTTTAAAGCAGATGGGTAAAATGTTTGCACCACGAGCCAATGTCGTGTGGTATGGCGTTCATAGAGAAAATAGGTGGGTGTGAGGTATTGTGAAGGAAAATTACACACTGTTGCTGATTTTTGTATTTGGGCCTATCTGGCAACGTCATGGATCGGATAGGTGGGTGTGAAACCATTCACGAAAGCGACCAGCAAGGTTTTACACATTCAGTTCAAGACAAATATAAATAAATAAAATGTTTCAGAATTTTCTCTTTGTTTGAAACTCCCCAGTCTATTCAATTCATCCCTGTGGGATTTTTACAAATTTGGAGATTTTTATCACTTTTGTTTAAATCTAACAAGAGAGATTTTCTTGGTAGGAGTTGAGTTCTAATTCAAAGCGGCGGAGAAAGTTTAATCTTCAATCAATTTATGTGCATTTGATAGCCAATAAAAGAATGTGGAAAAATATTTTAGGTTTTGGGAGGATGGCAATATTTTTTTAAATATGGGTCAGAGTAGCAGTTTTGAAACTGTCCACGTAAAATATTATATTATAATAAAATCCTGGGTTTTGAAAGTACATGGATTTAGTAATGAGAGGCAGTGTAATAATGCATGGAAAACTTCCGTACGCCATTTTGTATTTGCCGCATTCCGCATTACTCAACAATTTGAAGAGTATTTTTATAAATTCATGCGCACAACATGCTTAAGTGTCAAAAAAAATACAATAAGCTTCCAAATTAAATATATGAAAAATAATTTTCAATACCAGGATAATGACATTAAGAATGTTAGACTATTTACAGAAAATGTGATGATACTTGAATGCAGAATTTCCCAGTTAATTTATTGACGCCAAATGCTATGAAATATAGCTACAAAAATGAGGTGGAAAAACGTTAAATATAAGTAAAGGAGTGTTAAGTAAGAAAATTGAGATGTTGTTTGTAAAAAAAATAATTATAATTTTTTAAATAAAATCCGAGCACCAATTATTATGGTTAGTCCTGTTAAAACATGGTATTTGAATAGAAATGATTTTGTAAAATCAGAAATAAAATTTGCGGCATTCCGCCTTTAAAAGAATTTACAATAAAATAAAATTCAACTATGCTAGATAAAAATTGTTCAGAATTCGTTTTGTATTATCAAATTTCTAAAACCAAATTTTGCATTGTGACTTCTGTATGGCATAATAATAATTTACCATGTCATGCAAGTGTTATTTGTACTTTTTTTTACAACAAAATATTATATGTATATATTTTTGCCTGTCTTTGATAAAAACGATAAATTGCCCCAAGTTTCCAGTCAAGGATAGTTTAAAAATTGTTTTGCTTAAGTAAAACTCTGATTTTTGAAATTTTGAAAATATATTATCAAAGCATATTGAATAAAAGAAAAGCTTTGTTTTTGATAATCTATTCCGAAAATTAGTTTTGGTATTCAAAAAATTAGTAAAGTTTCCCGTAAAAAATCATTGATCTGTATCCCGCCTGTTCAACATGTGTTTCGACCAGAAAGATAATCCTATAAACAGTAAAATTGAATTGAATACACCTGATCTTAATAAATTACGTAATATTTTATTTTTAATTTCCTAAAAATTTCGAATATTTGTATTTCATACATTACGAAGAATTATGGATTTGAAATGAAAATTTTAGTTGTTTAAATGTTCCTTTAGAGCAATGGAATTACAAAAAAACAAGTTGCTTGGCGGGGATACAGCTTTTCCGAAAAAGATCTAGATGCATAGTCTCAGAAAAACGGGATTTGAATCTATTTAAGGTATTATATAGTTGCACTGCTGTGCATTCAATTTGTGCCATGCTCTATATTAATTTGTAATTTGACCAGATGGAGAAAAGAAAACAATCCAGCTTTTACAAAAATTAGCTTTAACTGAGTAAAAAAATCTCAATTTTAAATATATTAAATTATTGTTTGTTTTGATAGATAATTTTGCAAGGATTTGATTTTGGTAGCAATAGAATGATAATAAGTAGTTAAATATCACATGTATAATTTCAATCATGTGTGATCGTGTTTTACCTTTTTAATCTGCAAAACACAATTACTATAAGATTAAACGAATAAACTACTGTTGCAAGGTGGAGGGAAACAAAAAAAGCATGAAGTAGAGAATTCTGATCACGTATTCAATTGTCATCGAAACAATGCATTTCAAAACATAACTGTTGGCGAAAATTATTTAAATAAACTAAAATTTTTAATTAATTGAAATATGGGTTTCTTAATTTTTTAAACCTTGCATTATTTGAAGTGTTTGAAAATAAAAATGAGTGTCATCTGTATAATTAACTTGAGAGGCTATTTCCAAGCCCATCATTTTCAAATAATATTTCCAAATTAAAACATTGCCATAAGCCTTGAGAGTAATTTTAATCTAAATTTGTGACTTCTTGAGGCTTTAACACATAAAAAAAATTTTTAGATGAAAATATGCTCTTCCACCTGGTTATTGAAAAGAACTTAAAAATATTGATGCAAATTTTCGCTTTTTTTTCTTACATTACAAAAAGCTGTTGGCAAAATGCATAACGTCAAGCGGAGGAGTTTAAATACTCATGCTTATAATTGCACATCAAAGAAATATTAAAAATATCCAGAATTAAATTTATTTGAAAGCGTACCCCATGTTTTAAAACTTTCGAGCCGACTTTGAAAAGCCATAAAAGGCAACCTTAACGAGATAAATTTCCCCCCCCCCCAACTTTTTCTAATCGTGCAAATTTTGGATAATCTATTTAAAAATTAGGAGATAAAGAAGTTTCAAAAAAAAATTATTAACCAGCATTAAAATCTAAATTTATGTCATTTTATGTTTTTTTAGTGCATTTAAATGAATTTGCGTCGAAATGTCGCAGATGCTGCTCCGTGTCATCTCGGCGCGTGCGCGAAGTGGTATGATAATTAAAGGCAACAAATTACACCTGAAACTAAACCTATAATTAAAAAAACAAAAAACTAGTCTTTTATTGCGCATGCCCACCCGGTATGATAGAATATTGTTAATAGTATCATTTAACCAAAACTTTAAAGTAAAAATAGTTTTGATAATTGAGCTGTGCTATTCTAACTTAATTAGCTTCCTCCATGATTTAATCCGATGTAAACACAACTTAACAATTTGTAAACATAATTTAATAATTTATCAATTTAATTTATAAATTTGGGTTATTTTTAGGAAATACAACTTCCACTACATTTATAAATATTTTAAGCGTGAAAAAAAGATTAAGAGTTACACAAGACGACAGAAGCCAAACCTTAAAATTAGAGCGCGCATGCACAGCCAAACGTTGTAATGAAATAGTTCAGTATCGTATACCCAGTTTTTTTTACGCGTGCTGACTCTCGATTTAATTTATATTAAGAATATATGGGTATCTTCTGTCAATTCGTCGTTTATTAATGGGATAAAGCAACGTTTTTTTATAAATTCTCTACAGCGCGTGCCCTCAGCGTATTTTTTTCAATTGAACCGCCTTATTAAAACATAACTATATCGTAAATAGTTTGTCAGAAATATTAAAAAAATAAACATGAATTCCAAATCAATTTAACTACTCTGGTTTTAGAAAATAAATTATTTTTTCTAAATGACTAATATCTCGAAGTCTTACTAGTAATTCTTCTCATATCCATGAATATTTTTTTAATTTCTACCCCGATTTTAAATCCATGCTAAAAAAACATGACCACTTGTCGAGAAAATCAGATAATCCCCGAATTAATAACAGTAGCAGGTCTTGAGGAAACGTCCCGAGGCCTTAAATTAATTCACAGAAATCGAAAAGAATTTATCTAACTTTAGGATTTATTCGCATTAGTTTCAGAAAATAAAAGTATGCCGTGCTAGGACGACGAGACTATGGTTTAGTTGCAGCAAACTCTCTCTAGAAAAAATACTATTAATCACCTTCTGTTTTTGTCAAAAATATTCAAACTAGTTAGCCCAAAGAGAATTCTTCATATATAATGCAATTACCAGTAAAGAGAGAGTTGTTTATTGATATTCGTATTACATTGAGCTATGCTGTCAGATTTTGGCGCGCAAGAGCTCTAGATAAGTGGTAATTGTTTCAAGAGGGAAATCGATTACGCCAGGATTTGCGAGAGGGAATATAATATGGCTAGAGTTATTTATGGAACCCGTGTTTTTGGGTGGAATTTGTCTTGATTCCAGTTCCACAAAGAGATAAAGGTTCACTCATATCCTTATTGCTGGCTCATACATTTCCGGCAATAATTTAATAAGCGAGTGTTTGAGACCTTGAACTACTACAATAACACGATTTTAATCCCCTTAAAGTACATGGAACCCCTTCATCAATTTGTTGAATCCCCAAACAGGAGCTTATATCCAAAACATTGAAAATACGGGATGGAAAATTAAACGAGGCTTATCAAAAACCCGTACGCAACAGACTTCAATTATATTTTTGTGAATTTTTTTAGAGACAAATTTGCATCGCGAAATAATCGTGAAGAATTTACCTATTTTTTAGAATGCATATCCAGCATAGTGTTTAAAAAAAATATTATTGTTGATTTGTTGGAAATTTTTAATTATTTATGCTATTTATTATCTTAATCTATACCAAACCCCGCGTGCGGGACTACGCAGTTGGAAAAAGGATTTTGAATATTCTACACGTCGAATTCAAAAATTTTATAGCCATGTCTTTTTTATTATTATGCTGTAGTATATGTTATTTCAGAAAAAAGGTGAGGATAATGAACTGAACCGAAATAATGTATATATTATTTAATACGAATATTTAAAACAAATAGGTTTTATATCAATTGAATCAAAATATTCGAGCCCATTTATTAAAGGAATGTACTCATTTGTTTCACATGATACAAAAGGTCTTGCCAAATTGTATTTTAGTTTATAAATCTTTTTTATTCATTTTGCTTTTAAAAATTTTTGAAAATGTTTTCCTAATTTGAGAACATCAAAAACAGGTGCTTAGAACTACTGGTTGAGTTTATACGATTGTACATTTTATCCATGATAGATTTTTTTAATAAAATTTTTTCATTTTATTTATAATATTTTATAATTTTCTCTTCTTACATCCTTCTGAGAAAATAACCCTTCTGTGTTGAAAAAAAAAAGTCATTTTAATTCTATTAAGCTATGGATCTTATCTACATTCATTTACATAATATGGAATTCTATATTACGATGTTTAAAAAAAATAGGAAATGCTTCCTTTTTCTGATATAAGGTAGGGTTGAAAGGAGGCAAAGCAATAATTTGCTCTTCATTATTTAAAAATATTGATCGTGCACATAATTCATGATGAGTGAAAAATTATCAACAATTATTTTTACATTTTTCATCAAACTCGTAATAATTCCTAAATAAATTCCCATAAATTTAATTATATAATCGAGAATTCTTTGTTTAAAAAAAACTCGTTTTTGTGTACTGCCGCACGAGCATAAATATTTTGGGATTTGATTACTAGCGATTTTTCTTGCTGTTTCCTCCTGCTAAACTTTGCAACCACTTAACACTTGTAGAGCGGTTGACACTAAATTAATATATAAATATCAAGTTATTTTGATACAAAAAATAAGTATTGCAATAAAAATACTGATTTCAAGGACAACTTTTTTGTTTTGTATTTCTGATACAAATTTTACATCTTAAACGAATAATTAAAAAATTTATAAATTGCTCATTTTTTATCTTGAACCTGACTGCGATTACAAGATCAGAATTTTATGGCCTAATTTTTCTCGCACGTTTTAAAAATATATCTGATTTTATACCTCTCGAAATAATCTCAATTCAACGGTTGTTTTTCTTTCTTAATTCCACGTATATCGCACGTTTTCTTCATGCTTACATATACAAGCATAGAACGGAAATCGTTGTTTTATAATTAATACCTTGTCGACATCTTTCATTCTAAGTTTTTATGGATTCATTTTTTTCTTCTTCCAAAGTTTACATGTTGGGGTCGTGTTTAATTAAGTTAATTTGAATGAAAGGATGGTGAAGAAAAATGACGGTTTTTTTCCTGTATTCCCCGTTTCTAGCCGACTCTACCCCTACCCTACCATAAATGGATTTGGTTATCGTATGGGAAATTTCCTACTATCATATAAAAATGTATAACTTAATACTACTTTGAGTACGCCATTCATCGTTTGATAAGCCGCCATTTGCTTAGCTTCACTGATTTGACGAAAAAAGTGCTACAAACTGCTATAGGCCTCTGTGTAATAGCATTGGATATTGTTATAAATAATTTATATATTAAATTAAAAATACTCTTTATATTTTAGCATATATACCATTTTTGAACCTACCCAAGCAACTCTAAGGGTGATAGCACAGTATATATTAATTCATATAAATTCTGTTATATATTTTTTTAATATATTCTATCTTTTTAATTATTATGACAAAAAATTAAATTATGGTTCATATGGCAATATGCAAACGCTTGATCATAAAAGTAATTCAGTTCTTTTTTTGGGGGTGCAAATCGATCGCATATTAATCATATTTATCGTGGTATTCCTTAAATAGTTTCAGATGTTGAAAACTATCTAGAGACTAACCCTACCTTATTGGTAGTTAGGGGCCGACATTTTGACTCTTAATTTTATAAGCTAATTTTAATATAAAATCTTTGCAAGAGACCAAATAGAAGCTAGCATCAGATGCGACCATTTTCTTCTTCTTTTTTACTATTATTCTTTTCCCCTTACGATTAAGATATTAGGCAAGATAATGCAGTATAAATTAAAACTTAAACCTAACTATAACTTTTTAGCAAAATCCTCTCTTAATTTCAAAGAGGGGGCCAATATTTATGCGCAAAGGGAGGCTAGATTCTTAAAAAATGAATTTTATTGTGTATTTTATATTTTTTATTGTGTTGCTATCACATAAAAATTGTTAACAATATAAATATCGAAATATAAACATCAGGGGATCGAAAATAAGGCACATCCATACACTTACAGGGGGGCGCGAAACGTTGAAATATTCTCACTTAAATAAGACTTATGGTTTTAAAATAGTTTATTAAACAGTTAGGTTATTCCTTTCTATAACTTCTTATGAAAATTCACTTTAGATCACAGAATTATTCTTTGGATAAAATAAATCCGATTCTTATATTTAGCATTGGCGTCGATAAACTTGAGGAGGGCTTTAATGATGATAAAATATCTCATAACTGTTGGAAAACATATTAAACGAAACTGGAAGAATTATATATAATTTATAAACGGCGAAATCTGATAGAAATGATATTTATATCTGTAAATGTTGATAACATATCCGATTAACAATTTGAGTTAGGATGATAAAATACTGTATATTTTCGTATTAAGAAAATAACTAAATATATTAACCGAGTTTCGAATCTTTAAATATATTTTTTTTAATAACACGGTTTTATATTTATTAGATTTAACAAAAATGTTCTCGTAATATGTTTTTAAATTCATTTATAAAAATGTATATCTATACAAAAGTATTGGGGGGAACGTTTATTGCCCTTTGATTTCCCTTTACAAATAGAACCAAACCTTCACTGCCATTTATAATTTTGGTTATTGTTTGCAAAAAAAAAACATTATATAAACATTTAAGTATATAATCAAAGTTTGGCATATTCAACCGTTGCTTAACTTTGCTTATCTTACGGAAGCGGTGTTTCCAAATGCGATACATTTTTTTCTGAAAGTTTATATCTATATTTAGTTTCAATACTTCTTAATCTTCAACTAATATTTGTAAAAAATTTTTTCAAATGTAGATGTTTCCCCCTTACAGTCGTCGAGCTCAAGTTCCGATGATTTTGGCCCACTATATTAAGTTAAAATTATAAATAAAATTTTTGCTTTACAAAATTTATGGTATATGGGTACAGTGTACTGGGTCGTGGTCAACTAGATTTTGGGGAATAGTTAGTGTGGCCATTGAATTAAAAAGTTTGAAGACCACTGTTTGAATGTTTTCATTCGTTATATCATGCAAATTTTATCTCCGATTAAGTTACCGAACGCCTCTTTGTATTTTAAGTATAAAATAGATTGTTTAAAAAAAATTGCGGCATATTCTTTGAGCTGTTGAATAGCGTTGGAATAAACAATAACAATCAACTTTAAATAATCTAATAATATTAAAAAAGCAAAGAAGTAATTGATATCATGGGGTTGACTTGGCTTCCCTCTAAAAATAGAAATGTATAATGTACATTTTCCTCAGCTTCAAAGTGTATTATATATCCATATTAGTAAAATTTATCATAAACGAATAAAAGTAAAAACAAGAATTATTAAGTACACTCTAAATATACCAATGGGAGTATAATGTGGGTAAAAAATCTAAAACATTATTCAGTGGATCTGAGAATGGTTTGGTGTTGGCATTGAACAAAAATAGATCGTTTTTGTTTTTGATACTTAGTTTTGATTTATTTCCATAATTTTTGCATGTTTTTGCCGACCTAATCTATTGTATTATCCAACCCTCCTACTTGTAGAATTATGGCTTAATTTTTATGCTTTACAAACAATTAAATGTTTAATCTCTACTTTAATTAGATTAATCTAGCAAAAAACTTGAGATTTTTATGTATGGTCTGACATAAGATGCTGTTGAAAAAATCCTCTTAAAGAAAGTTGTCATGAATTGAAAATGATTAGAAATGAATAAATGAGTTGAAATTTAACAAAAATATCAAAAGTCTTGGAGAAAAGATGTCAAAAGTGTTGAGATCCATCCGCAGGGATTTTTTATTTGATTTTATATAATTATTACTGGTTTTGTCAAACCTTAAGGATCATGTTAAGATCGAGTTGATCGTTTTCAGAAAAATCTAATGAGTTGTTATAAAAACAACAATTGTTGAGTAAAAAAATATTAAGTAAGCATTTTTATAAAATTTTCCAAGAAAATACGAAAACTCAATTAAGTGAAAGATATAGAGAACGAATACATAAAATTTAATGCGTATTTTTTTATTTGACCACCTGTGACAAAATATTTATGAAAATTGTGTGCTTGGACGATTTAATTTTTGAACTTAAGCAAAAAGTATTTAAATATTTATGTATGATAGGTCAAAATACTCATTGAAATTTCAACAATCAACAAATATTTTGATCCCAATGATGCATACTCTAAAGATTTTTGCAGTAAATAATTTTTCCTTTTTCCTGTATCTCTTAACGTTAAATTTAAATTTATTAGAAGGTGAATTAATTTTTTAAGTACATGAAATAAAGATTTTATAATATTCTAAAATCGACTGAAACGACAAATTTTACAATCTTAAAAAAATAACAGTAAAATAAAAAATATTTAATAATTTTAATTTCTCGATTTAAATGCTACTAAGTTGTCAACTAGACCTGTCAGATTGATTGTTGTTCTGATATATTTAAAAAATTTTAAAGGTTTTGAAGATTCAATAATCTAGGTATTAGGCACAAGGTGATTTTCGAATATCTTCCAGGATTCGGCGCAGATAACAAATTTAGCGAGGGACTTTTATATTTTTTGTTTCTCTCTTTCAATAAATTTGTAAAAGATACTCAACGAAAGGGCTATGGAAAAACTAGCTATCAGTTCTTTTTAACTTCA
>SGJC01000652.1:0-13960 GCA_009887335.1 Henneguya salminicola
CTGCGCATTATCAGCTAGGTGCGCGTTATCTATTCGACAAAAGGCCGATTCAAAATTTTCCGAAAATTGGGATGCGCGTTATTTACCGGAAAATACGGTGTTTGAAGAAAATTCGATTACTAATTGGACATCTGTACCTACAGTTTTTTCTTAAACTCCCCCAATATTTAGTCTGAAGAGAAAGATTTGTGTTCCCCCATTTTTCACACACATGTAGTGGCACTAATATATTTTTTTGCTATAAGATATTGAATTGAATTTTCATCTGTAATAAAAAGTTTTTAATAAATTTTAATTGGACATATATGCTTTGATAATGTTCTAAAATAAGAATAAAAATCAATATACTTTACACTTATATTCTCCATTACAAAAATCACGTCTGCGCAAACCACGTCAGTTATTATGTAATCTAGCTTAAAAACTTAATTTGTCCTTTTAAATATTTTGATTATAAAATTGGAATGTTGGATTTAATCGTTTGTTATTATCACACTGTGCTGAGGGTATGGTATTGAACCAGATCTCTGAAGTAAATGTATCTGCTTGATTATATTTGGAGATGGTGGCCAAGAAATCTTGATTATTTAAGCCATTTCTCTCGATGATTGGCATTCATCAGTGAAAATTTTAAAAACGTTTGAATTGTATTTCTTGTTTTATATTTTTAATTTTACGCCATTTAAAAGGTGAGCAGGCGCATAGGAGATTTAGCATGAAATCACTGCGGATTAAAAAGATCATCATGGTATATTTGAAAGAATGCAAAACCTTCTTATTGAAGAAATGAGGCAGACTGGAAAATCGAAATTGTTAGTTTATATAAAAATGATAAAACTAATATTTAAGATTATATTTAATGTCTGATTATTAAATAATCTGGCACAACTTAGGCTAAAAGTTAGCACCTCATAATTGTTATAATCGGCAAATATGGTCTTAGCATTAATACTATGTATTATCATATTTATAACTAGCCCATATAATAAAATGGTTTTTTAGTCAAATGTACAAATCATATTTTATCAAAGATCTTGACGTTTAATTTATACAAGTTGTACAAATCATTTAATGAAACTTGTATTATTTCAATAAAAATTTATAAAGTAAAAAAGTTTTAATCTTAAATATTTATAATTATTGTAAATGCAAAAAACTGAGAAGTAGCTCGACATGAAGATATATTGCACCGCGCATGCTCGTTGTTGAAATACTTTCTAATTCGCAAATGAACTTAACAATTAACTTCCAGACTTTAGATCATCAAAATTTTGCCCTCAGTTTTTTAAGAACAGACAAGGTTTACTATTTTTAATTAATTTAGATTCTTAAAGTAGCAGCAGCAGTTTGTACATTCTTAAACTCAAAAACTGGCGTAAAACTTATTTTTGCCGGTAAATATAATATACATTATAAAAATAGGATCAATTCTCGAAGAAAACAAACAAATCGGAGACATAAGCACAGATTTGAGCTCTAGTCGTTTACTTGTAGTTTTTGGCAAGGTTCGAAACCTTTGATTGAAAATAGACCTTAAAACCTCAAATTTACGATGAAACAAAAGAAATTTGCACTCCAAAAGATACTGTATTAGAACGTAAAATTGAAGCTGTGTCGTCTCCTGTTCCTTTCTTAGAAAATTACAGTATTGTCTATCAAATTAAAACCTTAGATCCAGAAGATATGATTTTTTTTGGAAAAAACAAATTATCAACTAGATTTACACAACATGGACAATTGGCGCCCATTTTTAGCCGCTTGTGTGAATTAGGTTATTTGCCCAATGAAGTATATTGCACATATAGACGTATAATAGGAATTAGAAAAATATGATGATGATGATGAATGTGATTTTGAAAGTATTCGAAACAGTATTTTGCCAATTTTGACTCAGGAAAATTATTAAACGATTTACAAAAAATTTCTGATCAATGCCTCAATAATCCTTTTGTTATGAATAGCGTTTTTGATGATTTTGCACACTTTTGTCCTGACATTATTAAAAGACTTAAAACTAACCCTGAAGAACTTCAAGATGTCGAAAGTTTATTAGCCTTGAGATGCGAAGTTTACACAAGCGATTCATCTAACGAAAATGAAGATTCCGATTCAGCATGCTCTACAGACAGTTCCATCCCTCCAACCATATCACACGAAGAAGCAATGTCTATTGAACGCGTTTTTATTCAATTTTAACCCTCAGCTCAAAGATTTAGGATTTTCTGAAGATTTAGCGCTACAAGCTTATTACGCATGCGAACGAAATGAAAAAGAAGCAGCTATTTTTTTACAAGCTTTGGCTGAAGATGACGCCGCAAATTTTTTCCAATCAATAGCAGACGATGATAAAGACACTGAACTTTAATATTCACATTAGATTAAGTTATTTTCACCAAATTATTATTCTTCCATTTTATTTATTTTTGTATAATTAACAAAAATAATATTTTATTAAGATTCAAAATGAGTGTAAAAATACATATCTTTGATATAGTGCTGATTCGCTTGCATTTTTACACCGAATCTGTGGCTCAATTTAATCAACCCATTATTTTATTTTTTTTCACAAATATTACTTTTTTTTTACCAAATATTTTAAAAGATTTGTAATAATAAAAGCCGCAAAAATATTCATTTTTTTTAAATTCATCTTATTTAATATAAAAAATGCTAATTTTTAACTTATTTCAATGGATATAAGTTTTGCAAAATATTTCAGAATTAAAACATATCTCAATGGAGAAATTGGAGGATATTTCATCAACCATTCTGCGCAAACATAATTGTCTTTCAAACGCATATCGATGTATTTTTTTTTTATTTTAATTTGATAAGAAATCAAAAACATAAATAAAAAGATTGGATCAAAGGTAGAATAGGACCCACCTACATTTTTTATGAAGATGCGCAACCATCTGATGTTTCCAACACGCCAAGAACTAAGCCAAATTTTCTAAAAATAGATGAAAATAACGCTATAAATAAAATTACTGGGGATAGGATTATATTTTACGAAATAGAAATAGGATAAGAAAGAAAATACTAATATAATGTGCGCATATTCATAAAAAATGGAGGGGTCCTTTTGTATCATTAGGCCAAAAGATTAGTTGCGCCTTTAATATTACATTTAGAAGCGTATTGTCAATCTAAAAAGCCATAAATTGTTCATATGACATTTTTATATCCATCCAACCTATTACTAGAATGGAAAAATTTATAGCATCTAAAACCTTATAAAATAAAAAAAACATCAAATTAAGGCGAATTAATCATTACTATTAACCCCTTAAGTTGTGGAGAATACAAAATAGTTGTTTAAATGAACTAGACTAGGGGTTATCAAACTTTTCTAGAGTGCAACCCCCCACCCCCCCTCGAATAGGTAAAAAGCTCAAGACGAGGGAATGCGAATATTTATTTATATTTTTTAGATATTCCCATTTTGAGAACCGACTGAACAAGACCATTTTTTTATTATGACGACTGCAATCGAATCGATTTTACATAATTTAGATTGAACGTCTATATTTACGGCATTAACATTTAAAAAAAAAACGAATTTGTCGATGTTAATAAAATAACTACAAATTTTCATTTAAAAAGTTAGGCGGGAAAGTGGAAAAACATGTAATATTAACACATTGTGCCACCCATTAGACCTACTTATTTTACCATAAAAGATGAACAGTAGAAAAAAAAATAATTTCAAATTTCGATTATTAGACCTTAATTTGAGATATCAATTTTAAAATTAAAACTATTTCAACATGAAATCTTGTTTTATGATCATGCTTAATACAATCTATTGCCAGAAAAATTTAGGATATTCTTGTCTTTTTTTTATTTACGACTGCGCAAAAACTCAGAATAATAGTGTCTCACAAAATGTATTGGATATTTTGAGAGACTATTTACTTGCATATTTAGGCGCAGAAGATCGTGCTGTGAATTTCGAGATTAACCTTAAACAATTCTATGACTCACTTAGTAGGACATATAATAGTCCCGCCTTCAGTACTTTAAAGGGCCACTGAGTAGACCAGGGCCGATCAATAATCAGTGAGTATATTATGCTGAGCTTATCGCTGAAAAAATTTATAACCACCTTTGTGGAAAGTGAAATAGATCGCGCGCATGTGCTAAAAATGACGATCTGAGGCAAATGTATGTCAAGCGCTGATGTGTGAATTTAAATAGATAATTTGAGTAGCAGTGATTCTGAATCAGAGGAAGAGGGTTCGGCCTATGATATTTTTGTTAATAAAGACTTATGAAGGGGTTGTAACGATCTTTGAGTGGGCTGACGCTAATTATTAGGAGGATGGTAATACAGTTACAATGCAACAAATTTGTTAAAAATGAGCACAGAAACAAGAAAATTTACACAATTACACTTTGTTGTAGTAAATTCATAGGCTACGCTGTTTGGTAATACCGTGCCCATGAGAGAGCTGAGATTCTTTTAGCTATTATTCACCAACGAATTACAGCAGGAAATTACTGAGCACACCCCTTTGTTTGCATTAACGAGGTTGGCCGGGAATTTTTTTTATCTATCCAACTGATCAAAGTAGAGTGAAGTCAATCTTCTTGAGATGAAAGCATATTTTTGTGTTGTTCTGAACATGGAGGGGGGATGAAAAACCAGAGATATTTGGTTAATTTTGTGCTGATTGGGTGGATATGATGTCATTTTATCTAATGCGTTTTCGTGGGGCGCTTCATACAAATAAACTTAATATTGCAGGTTTCTCAACTATTTTTTTCGGCAGAACGTACTTGAGAGGGTAAACTTCGAAATATATTGATGAACATAAAAATGACAAGTTCACAGCTTTTCATTCCAAGTCGAAACTTTGACATTGATGTGAGGCTACAATTGGTTGGTGTCAAGAGACTCGCCCTGTTCAAGATGTAAAAACCGCAAAATTAAACCAAATGTAGACTGTGTATGCGTTAGCTGATTCCCCCATAGAATATATTTATACGTTAAAGCTGTGCAATGGCAATGAAACAACTCAGATGTTGATCAGAAGGATCTACTGTTTATGTCACGTATTGTTTTGCATCTGTGAGGCGATTTGCTCCAAACTTCAAATGGTACATGACAACATCTTTATACCGATCGGCATTTCACTGGCTCTCAGTTAGCACCCAAACTTGTGAGATAAAACGTTCATCTAACGCAGTGGTTCCCAACCTGTGGATCACCTAAAATCTTCTGAAAATTTATTTTTGAAATGCAAAATACGCGTATTTTTTGTACAATTTCGAATTTGCATATTTTATATTGTGACTAGGCTACACCAGTCAGTCATCTCTTAAAATCATTTTAAGGCTATACTACTATTTTGACTACATTACAGCGACATACAATACTATGATTCATTCGATTAATGTCACCAGCTTATAATTTAATAATTTTAGCCATTTCAATTCTTGCAATTTCAACTCTTTTACGAAATTACGTACTTAGTGACGTAAATGAAATCATATCCTGTTTCCTGAAAAACATAATTTACCGCTATAGTAAAATTGGTTATGCGCATGCTTCTTATTCTCGAATTATAAAAGTCAACTAAACTAAAGCTTATATTATAAAATTTTATGTAGGTGTAAATTATATTTATGAAATTGGCGTGCCCATGATAATGAATCAACGTGAGATAAGTAGTAGAAAAAGAAAATATAGCGAGGAATTTTTAAAGTATGGCTTTACTTTCATAGTTTCAGCAGGAATTAAAAAGTCCCAGTGTGTTATTTGCAACGAAAGGATGTCAGCCAAATCGAGGAAGCTCAAAAACTGAAACTCCATTTTGATTCTAAACATCCTAACTTTGCAGGCAAGGAGGTCTAGTATTTTAAGAACAAAACTGGTGGCGGCAAGTACTAACAGGAAAATATAGCAGCCATTGAATTTTCATATTTGGGGATTCTCGGGATCGACAAAGCCAAGAAACCTCACACCATTGCTGAGAGCTTGCCTTTGCCCGAAGCCAAAGATATTGCCAGAATTATGATTGGAGCTGAATAGGTTGACAAATTGAATACAATATCCTTTTCTAATAACACCGTTAGGGGCCGAATAGATGACATGTTTGCTGATATTATTAACAAGTAATACAGAAAAAAAATCTGCTTCACTTGAAATATTTAGCATCCAGCTTGATGGATCAACAGAGGGTGGGAAAGTGTTCTCAGTTACTAGTTTACGTGCGGTATATTAATGAAGGCGATTTCAAAGCGGAGTTTCTTTTTTGAAAACCACTGCGCATGATGTATTTAGCATAGATTGTTCATTTTTGCAAAATTATTAGATCCTTGGGGAAATGATTGTGGTGTTTGTCCAGACAATACTCTAACAATGCTAGGATGTAGATCTGGATTTTAACGTTTGGTAATCAATGAATCACCGAAAGCTATCGGAACTCCCTGAGTGATTCATCTACAAAAGTTAGCAACGAAGACACTTTGCCCCCAACAATTTCAAGAAAAAATAAAAAAACGTTGTAAGTGTTGTCAAATCTAGTGCTTTAAATAGCCGCTTTTTTTCAAAATTTTTCAGTGACTTTGATGCATCCAACAATGTACTGTTATTTCACACTAAAGGGAGATGGTTGTCCAGAAGCAATGCTTTAAAACGTCTTTTTGACCTTCGTGATGAATTGAAAACGTTTTGTAGCCTAAAATCTTAACGACAGTTTGAAACAATTTTCTGTGACAAAAATCAACTTCACTAAATTTCTTACTTGGTTGACATCTTTGTCATCTTAAATGAGTTAAATTTATCGCTCCAAGGACCAAATGCGGCATGCCTAGATTTTTTATAAAAGATCTGTACATTCCAATTGAAATTTTAACGTTCGCAAAAAAAATTGGATGAAAATAGAATTTACGTATTGTCAAACTGATCTGTTTTTTTTTTGAAAAAAACTACATTAAACACAAAAAAATGAAAAGAACAATACTTTCTGTCAAAAACCCCTTGAAAATTCTTGAAAAAGAAATTTTAAGATATTTTCCGAATTTATCTGACCCACTTTTTGTATTTGCTAGAAGCCCATTCCATATCAGAGTTGAAGATGTTTCTGAGAATGCCCAACAGGAGTTTATTGAACTCTCTACCAGCGATGCAGGAAAAAATTATTTTTCTTCAATGTAGGTCACCAAATTTTGGATCAAGTGTTTGCAGTCATATCCTGTTCTGTCTGAGATCATGTTGCGCAGGCCTCTTCCTTTTTCCATCAACATACTTTTGGGAAACAGGCTTTTCAAGATTGTTGCTTATCAAATCTAAATACAGAAGTAGACTAGTTGCAGAAGATGATTTTCGTTAAGCTCTTGCCAAGAATGGCCCGAGAATTTCTGATCTGGCAAGAAAGAAGCAAGCACAGCCTTCTCACTGACGCTTTTTTGGTTTTGCAACTCTAACATTTTTGTTGTTATAATTAAAAGATTCTTACTTTCTACAGTTTTAAATTTTATGAGGTTTCAACATTAAAGTTAGTATCTGCGATTGCGTGATACTCTGCACTGTGTAATATACATTGCACAATACACACTCAAAGTGTTAGGTTTAACATTTTATTCCTTTGCAAATTCATTTTTTAAGATATTGACCAAAAATATATCAAATTGTTGTGCTGATAAATTATAATGATTCAAGAAAGAAAATGATGCTTATTAATGATCAGACATTTTTGTAGAGGTCAAATATACATGATAGTTTACTGAAAAAAAGGCCTCGAAGAGGAGCAAACCAACTAATTTTATCGATGCAGTCGCCACAACTAGGAAAATGTTATCAAGTTGTCAGAACACCAAAAAGGTTGGGAATCGCTGATCTAACGAAAATAGTGCAGAAAAAAGGATAAAAACTTCCAGATAAAATCAAGAAACTCAAACTGCATGAAATTTCTGCATTTCAGCAAGATAACAAAGTCATGGTTTTTGAGGGATAGATAAGAACACCATGCTGATGCTAAACCCATACTACGATTCATAAAAAATGATAATACAGAGGCGAATGGAGAACAAAACTCTAATTGATGTACAGAAGTAAGAGCCAATGCCCTTGTGGTACGGCGTCCCTAGAGGGAAGAGGTTAGGTGTGATGTTTAGTGGGAGAGACCCCCACACTACCGCTGAATCATATCAGTGGTGCCTACCTGGCGCCTGCATGGGCAGATCTGGGTACCGTGAAGCCCCTCTCGAAAGAGACCAGTAAGGTTTTACACATCCAGGCCGAGTACAAAAAAAAAATGTACAGAAGCAAGTCGTTATTCAAATTACACATCACAGATGGGTGCATTTGATCGCGCAGACCATCTGCATACAAGCCAGGACGGGGTCAGGAAATATCTAAAACTGAGGCGCAAGTTATTTTTTCAGCAACTGAAATTTGGCTCAGTAAACAGCTACGTTCTCTAGAAGATAAATACCCGTATATCTCATCAGCGTGTGCAGCTCATGCCGCACTTGAAATACAGAAAACATTTTATCACTCAAATTGTAGAGATAGGAAAGAAACATGAAACGACCGGGCCTAAAAAATCTCAGTGAGCTTCTGAACAAGAAGCTGTTTTTTTGTGGGCAGTTCCCTGGAAACACGATCAAAGACTGTGCAGCGTATAGGGACATAAACACTGCTGTTTAGTATTGTAAGACAGCATTTTACTTCTAGACCTACTCGCACAACCTCTGTTTACATCCCAAGGGGTGCTTCGAGAAGTACTAACCATACAATGAAGAATTATAAATAAAATGACAGGTTAATTTGGCTTAACTGTTATCTGAACTGCCTAAACTAATTTTACATATATTAGTTGTAACGTGCAATTTACAAATTTTACCAGCAATTACCAATTTTATGCAAAAATAATTACGATTGAAACCCCTGGGACACAAAATTTTATTTAATATGTAAATGTATAAGGAAATTTTTTAATACAGAAAAATAAAATTATATTTATATTCCTTAATTGATAAAGAGAATAATCTGAAGCATAAAACAAGCTTTACCGAGATTTTCAATAAATTGATGTTGCGTTTTTTTTTATCGCAACCAAATTTGTTTCAACGAACTAATTCGAAGAGAAACGAAAATATGTTCCTAATAATTTTCATGCCTGATTATCGTAAAAATAATTTAAGCAAATATTTTTACAGCATAATTGAAGATATAAGTCTTGCTAATTCTCTTAATCTATTTTCTTAACAATTGCAGAACTTTGAAATTTAAATTATTTAAAACTTTTCTCAACAATTTTTATGAGGGAGGAGGCTTCAACTGAGTTTCTCATACATTGAGAATTGACTTACGTTCCAAAATGCAGAGTGCGCAGTTAAGCTAGGAGCCGACCCAAATGTAGTAATTCAAAAGCAGGTAAGAATTTTAATAATCTTAATAATTCAAAAAACTTAACACATCGGTTTTCGATATAATTGATAAACTGCAAATAAAAATTAAATCCCGCCAATGGAACATGGTTTGAAAGTGTAAAATTATTATTTAAACAGTGCATTAAAATATTTTATTTATGGTTCAGAAACTGCGCTACTTTCATCACTCCCCCCTTATATCGAGTCTCAGAACACTATGGTTGATTTTTTTCAATTTTCTTCGGTATTTTTGTTTTTAATGTTAAATGAAATTTGTACGATACTTTGACAACCAGTCAAGTTCATATCGATGGAGATGGCTTTATACTAAATACCGAAGAGATAAAACTATTCAAACAGAAAAACCAATCCGGAAGATTACTTGGACAGGAAAAAGGGATTTTTGGTGGCATTTTCAGATAGGATCCATCTAGTGTGTGTTCTCATTTTCCTGCCTGATCGAAGTGCAGCCAAGCTCATGCTCCGCCATTCAAAAATTCATTTCTACTGTCACCACCATAATCCCTAATTACTGGGGCTCGCATAACAATCAATGCCAGTAAGCTATCCGCATCGAGTTGTAAATCTCGGGCATTAACCGGTTTTATTACAGTTAAAATTTTGTTAAGCCTAAGGATTCTTTAAGTCATGCCACGAATATAAGATGTACGTGAATGAGGCTAAAAAAAAGTTTACTGGGAACATCGATAGATCCAGAACGCAAAATGGGTGAATTCATGTTATGTAGAAAGTTTCAAACTATTTCAATTTTGGATCAAGTTAAAACGATATTAAAATTTTGTATTTTTAAATAACTTGAGGTAAAGTATATTTGACTAGGCCAATTTTTTACGTTGTATGTTTTTAGAAAATCTTTTTGAACAAAAATACAGCAATGTAATTAGGGTTGCCTGATCCGAAAACAATATTATTAACATTTTTTATGTTTTAAAAAATTCTCGTAATTTTTTTATTGAACAGTTAGAACATAAATAAATTTAAATCGCCATATTTTGTAAGCTAAAAAGATTTAAATAGTCTCGTTGGAAGAAAAAGCGTTAAAATCAATCCGCATGTGTATTTCGAACACATTTATGTTCAATTTTACCATTTTAATTTTTTTAATTTTTCTTACATTTATTAATTTCAACTATAATGAATTTGTATTTTTTGTCAAATTGTCTCGTATATTTTATGATTATTTCAATATTTCTGAAATGCAATATTTGATAAAAATAGTTACATTATTTAATTTGTAGCAATAAAAAAATTAAAATAAATCCTATTTTTACTTGCTTTTCAGTTGAAATAAATTATTATAAAATTATTTTAAAGACTTGATTGGAAATTTTAGTATTAAATTTTAAAAATGTGTCATATTTATGAACAATGAAGAAATAAAATTATGGAGGAAATCTTAAATATTTTCTGCGGCAGCAATAACAAAAACAGTAGGTCTATTATATTGTTGATGTAGTGTTTTGTAAAGTTATTAAGTATAGTAAAAACAATCTCCCGCACGAAATCTATTGTTCGTAAGAACCGCAGAAAATTGAACAAGTGAAGCGCTATGTCTATGATTGTTTCACATACAAACTTAGCTGTAAAATTGCTCACAAATTACAACATGTTTAAGTTCTCTAAAATAGTAACTTAAAGTAATTTTGAATTGACAAAAAAAGGAATGAAAAAAAAATAGAAAAAAGAATCCTTAAATAGCGTTACTTTTACTTACTGAATCTTATCATCTACGTATTGAATCGCTTGCCCTATTTCTGTGCTCACTAGAGGTAGGTATAAAATTTTGGCCATTTACTAACAAAACAATAAGGATATGCAATTTTATCGTTATATGTGAAAAAACTAGATTTTTAATAATAATGAAAAAATTAGTTTTAAGAGAATTCTGATTCAACGCTTTATTATATTTGATGAAAAATTATTTTATTAAATTTTATTATGACTATGCCTTTTTGAAGATATTCACAAGCATTATTTACGGGGCATATTAATTCAAATGTTTAAAAATCTCTTTATTTAATGGGGTAAACCATATCAAACTAAATATAACAGTCAAAATTCAGTGTTTAATGAGAAAGATTTTAATGATTGATCAAATAATTTCTATTTTAATATTTCACAAACTTATATCTTCTAAAAATATTTAATTCCACCAGATTTTTATTTGATAAGCTTTCAGATTTGTAATATTTTTTTTAATAAAATCCATTGATTATTTTAATTATATGCCCTAAAAATTTAAAAAACAACATGTGGTATATGTAAAGCCAACAATTAAAAAGCTAATAATTGAAAAAATGTTAGTATATTTGATTAAATTTGATCCTTTAAACAAATTAATATAAAAAATTTTGACGAAATGTCACATAAATTCTAATAAATATAGTATTATTTGGAATGTAAGGTTTGGGAAGATTTTTATAAAAATTTGTAAAACGACTTATTTAGTGACCATAACCAACTTATTTCTATTCATTTCAAGAATATTGAGAATTTAAAAAAAAACTAGCAAGCTTTCTTAGTTATAGGCGAACAGAGTTTAAATTAAGAACGAGGAGCCTGCCGCATTCCTATTGAGGAATTTTATGCATATATTATTAATGGTAAGCAAAGAAATTTACACTTCTTTGAGGCTATTTTTTAAATCATAAAGATTTTTCGGGTTTCGATAATTATCGAAATATATCCCTTATTAACTCTAGCTTAAAAATACTAGACGCAATAATAAATAATCGAATCACACCTGGTTTCAATAATTGAATAATAATAGCTTAGGAAAATAGAGAAATGTATGCCCCAGGTTAATTTCTCACTTTGAAGTCTGTAAAAGGCGGCCCTTTTCGTAGTTGAAAATGTTCGCATGTTTTATGGATTTTTTTAGAGTGTCCGATAACGTCACAATAATATTCTTTCCCTATAAGTATTCCAGACAAATTAATACGATTAATTTACGCGTTATACGCTACTTTCCACGCAAAGGCGTTTTTTTTACTCGCTCTGGATGTATAAAACCTTACTGGTCTCTTTCGAGAATGGCTTCATGGTCCCCCATCCTGCCCTGATGCAGACGTTAGGTAGACACCGCTGCCAAGATTAAGGGATAGTTATTTACATAAATTATATTTTTGCCGATATGGAGGGATTCGGTGTATATTCACCCCCTTATACTTTAAAATCTTAGGCCTTATATGCTGGGGATCTTATATTTCCGACTCACAGCTGTAATAATATTAAGTTAATTCTTAAAAAACTAAAAAATTGTCCATCAATAATTTTATGAGAATCGGTGTTTCTAAATGCGGCGTTTGAATTTTTACGAACAATAATCTAAGCACAGATCATGTGTAATTATAGGAGATGTTAAAATAAATATATAAGATATTTACACATATTTTGGTTGTACTTTTAACTCTGATTTAATTTTTGATTGCGTAATAAAAGAAAGAAAATGTCTTGTAATAAATAAATTTGGAAAATAAAAAAGGTTTTGTACAAAAAAATTATTCCGGCTTGCAATCCCTCATCGATAAATCTCTCAGAATTATAGTCAAGGTTGTAAAATAGTTTCACGTGATGCTCTCCTAGTGAATGCGAATGTTCTTCCATCTGCTGCCTCAATTGCTCTCACCAGAATGAAGGCATTTCTAAAATATTTTCGCCTAAATTCTTATTTAAGGGACTTAATTAACTTACATTTTAAAATAAGAAAAAAAATTGGGTCACTGGCCCACGTTGTTTTTGTTTTATCACTGCATAAAAGTAAAACCGAATGAGTTTTCTATTTATCTAGGCTTACTAGCTTCTCCTCTAATATAACAAAATTTATAATAATGTTCTAACTCGTAAATACTTTGCCAAAACAAATTTAGCTTTTGATGCAACGAAAATAAATATCCTTAAATCTCTTTGCCATGATAATTGGCATAAGCTCTAAGAGCAAGATCCACAATTAAAGTCATGCTTTTATTCTCTTTTTCACGCAGAATTAGCGCTTTATGAATAAAAAAAAAAACACAAAAATCCTCATTTCAACAATAAATTTGCAACCAACCCCAATGAATGTATTTTTTATAATCAAGTCATTTCGGAAAGTAACCCACATTTATTTTATAAATGCCTTTTTTTATAACCCTAATAATATATTCATTAATTATTTTCTTAGCATGAAATTTAGAGCAAACTCTTTTTTTTCAATGTGTCTTTTTTTTGTCAGACTTCATAGGAGTCGATGATTAAAAATTCTCTATATAATCTTTTGTAAAAATATTTCTTATTAAATTTATGCAACATTGAATCTCATTAAACTCAATAACTTTTTAGAGAACAAAACCACACAGAACAGGGTACTTTTATCTTAAGGTGGTGGTAGGATGTTTTTTTTAGTCAATGTAGCACTGCCTATCATAAGCAGGCGCCTTCCAACCAGCCGTTTATTTTTTTTTTTTATTCGTATTTTAAAAAAAATTAACTGCAATGAATGAAAAGGGCTGGATGGAAGAGCCAGCTTATAATATTTAATTTATAACCTGCATATTTCTAAACGGGTTAAACCACA
>SGJC01000653.1:0-12499 GCA_009887335.1 Henneguya salminicola
TACTCTCGGTAATTATTTAAAACTTTTTACTTCATTAGTAGATCTTCTAATAATTTTTTATTATTCATATATTCTTCTGGTTTCATTATGTTTTCTAAGTGCATGAGGCCAGATTTTAATTCATCCAATATCTGAGAAAATTTTTTCAAATCGGAATTTGCGGCAGCCAACTCCTAAGATTACAAAAATTAAATGACTGCACGATTTTCGCTTTTATTGAGGGCCTCGTTTATTACATCATTAAGAAAAGCAGCATTCGCGCATGCACTATTATATGAAGCAATCCTTATTATATTTTAACAAAATATTAAATTACCAACGGGCAGAACTGATGGACATTCTTTTAAGAATACCGAAAACTTGCGAAAATATAATCGAATTAAAATACCTTAATCATCTTAGTACTTTATATTTTAATGGTTTTAATTCGATTTTTAATTTGACGTATAATTTTCGAAATAAAATGCTATCGCAAGAAATTATGAGTAAATATTTTTAATCTCTGATAAGTTCAAAAAATATACACTCGTTCTTTTTATGTTAGGGAAATATGTTTTGAAAGAGGTTCACAAAAAAGAAACATGGTTTTTCCTAGAATGCGTATACGCACGCGAAAAAATATATCGGAAATTTTAAGGTATTCGATATATTGTGTTTGCAATTTTTTATATTCTATGCGCAATGCCATTTATATGTACAAACAATCGATGTTATAAAATACTTTTTTTTGTAAAAAAATTCGTTTTTCTGACTGATAAGAAATATCGTATCAGAGCCGAGTGTAACGATAACCCGAACATTTAAATAAGAGCTTTCCATTTAATGCAGTTCGTTCAAAAATTAGCAGCGACTGAAATTCCTGACTATAACGTCGATTATCTGAATCGCAACAATAAATTAAATTTGACAGATTAAATGGCTCATAACAAAAACGGATGAAAAAATGACGATGAACCAGCAGAATTATTTTGTAGAACGAGAGCTGCTTGTAGAGCGATAGGAGATTCGAACATAATCTCAGTATCCGGTTATTTTTGATCATAGAAAAATCTAAAGTTTCCTTGTAAATAATATTTTTTGTCTATTAACAAATCATAAAAATGTTATCTAAAATTATGTTAAAAACATAACATGCGCAGACCAAAATTAAACCAATTCAAATGCAACAAAAAAAAAATTTAGAAACCATTTGATTCATTCCCTGAAAAATGAAGGTATTGTGGAAAAAGAAATGCACCTATATCTAAAGGTGGTTGATCTTTAGAATAATAACCCCTCGCTTGGCGGCGCCGCTATAAAATATTTCAAATGATATTTTTTAAACATGTTACATATCATTAAATGAATAATAAATTGCAGATAAGTAATTTAAATAATTTTGTTGCTCATTGAAATATAAATTATAATAAAAATTAATCGCCATTTATTTTTTTTTGCGGCGTCGCCAAGCGGGGGGTTATTATTCTAAAGATGATCCCTAAAGGGTAATTCAACTTAAAAATTGAAACATTGCGAAAAAAAAAGTGTAACGATTCCAATCAAAGGTTAACTATGACCATAAATCCTGTTTTTATCATTCAGAAATGGAATTGGATTAGTGACATAATTAAATGTTATCAATTGAAATAATTTATTACTTATCGCAGGAAAGACCCAAAAATAAAACGGTTTTATTGTCATTAAAAAAATATGAAAAATTAAGACATAAATAAGGATAAAGCATGATGTTGTTGAGCAATAATAAGGGTGAAGATACGTCAATACTTTTCAAATATAAATAGCAGAAATTTTACAATTTTTGAACCCTTTTCTCACTAAGAATGGCAATTTCTAACAAAAAGTAAAAATAAATCTTGGAAAAAAAAATTGAAAAGTTTTTTGATGAATTATAAAAATAATTCGATTCTTGAAAGCAAATAGAATAAAAGATATAGCTGAGACAATGAAACAAATATCAATCTGCTTTGAATGAAATGAAGAAGATTTTTGTGATGGATTAAATTCAGATGAAACTGATGCTAGATATTAAATTTTGAAAAACAAACAAATCATGAAGTCCATTGTTTAAATACAATTGGAACTGCACGAAATCGGAAATGAGGATTAAGTTATTGTTGAAAAGAAATGTAGTAGTTTTTCTGGTACTTTTCGGCAATACGATCCGTTTTAAACTGCCCCTGTAATTCATTGTAAATTAAATCAATAATTTCAACAATGGGTATTTGGCTGAATCTGTAGGGAGAGCAAAGAATGCTTTATAATCCCCATAGAAGATCGCACAGAAGCTACCCTATTACCACTCATATACAAATGGATTAAACCCGGAACGATAGAAAACCCAACAATTATAATAAGCGACAAATGGAAATCCTATACTAAAATAGGGAATGACAAACGTTACAAACACTTAACATTAAACCACAGCAAGAATTTCATAGATCCAATACGCGGAGCTCATACACACACGATCGAGAAAACATGGGGATCGGACAAAGAGGGAATCAAGCGCATAAGAGGAACGCATCGTCATCTTTTGGATTCGTACATTTCAGAATATATATGGCGATCCACTCTAAACAACCAAGATCCATTTGAAAAAATTCTAACAAAAATATTACGGAATTTTTGCCACCGGAGATCTCAAACACGTTTAAAAAATACAATTTCATTGTAATAAAAACGGCTCGTATAACCGAATCGAACCGTTTTTCAATATTAAGGGGCTTAATAGACAGAAAGAGTGTGACATAAGGAAAAATACATTTCTCAAAGGTAAATGTGAATTAACGGCAGTTAAATTGCAAGACTTGATTTAAAAAAAAATAATTTTGTGTGGGATTTTATTTACATAAATAATTCAATTTATTTTATGGATAAAACATACCATTTGTGACTTCGTTTACGCATGCGTGTTACAAAATCTGGACTTACTACTTTTAACGCTCATTTCTTCCTCAAAGTAATTTAATTAAAATATTAAATTGAGTTTGTGAACTGCCTGTTTTGGAATTGGCACAAGTTTGCATTGTTCGATTGTTAACGCAATTACAGCATATTTCAGTACCCCTACTCCTGTCAAGAACTATAATGTTCTAATTTCTGAAAATGCAATAGATTTATATAAATCTAGGGAATTTAATCCGGTAAAATCCGCCATTATATTTCCGAAAAGTTGCGAAGTCCTAATTCTTAAGTTGCGACATTATATGTGTAAATAAAAAATATTTCTATTAGATTATTTTCTCTCCATTTTCAACAAAGGGCTATATAAAAATGCTCTCGCTGAACGTCATTTTTTGCGACTTAAAAAACAAATTATACAAGTACTGTTTTAATACTGTTAATTTTTGAAAATATTCAAATAACTAAAAAAATTTTTAAGTTATAATTACAAAATTGGAATAATTTCCAACCAATAAGCGAATATTAAGGGGTTATTTTTCAACAGCATTGAATTTGAATACCACCTTCCTCGTCTAAGCCCTGCTTTTACATACGGTTTTGTTTATTAAATATGAGATTCGAAGTATTTGGGTTTGTTATTTATGTGATGAGTCACGAAGAGATTATATTCAAAAAACTTAATCATCGTTGGCTATCGGAAACTATGATCGTCCATATTGCAACTGTATCAGTTATATTTTAACAGATTCAATATAAATCTTTCAGATCATTTATTTGATTTTTTAAAACCGAGAGAGCAATTTGCAGCAATAAGATATTCACTTAAGTCTTTAAAAAATAGATTGAGTGAGAAACAAATTGAGAAAAATACTATTCAGATTGTTGGAGCTCTCCGAATATATTTTTGCGGTTTAAGCGGTTTATTTACCTCTTCTGTTTGTTCAGTCTTTCTATTTTATACGTTGGTGTTACAGAACTAAGCGAGTTAATACCCCTGTGGTATGGTGGCTTAAGGGAAGGGTTTGGGCGGGCAAGAGTTATACAGTAACGCTAATATTGGCAGTGGTGTTTAACTATCGTCGGCATGGGTCGGAGGAGAGATTGTGGGGCTCCTCTAAAAACAGAGCAGTAAGATTCTACAAATTCAGTCCGAGCCAAAGGCAAATGTTACCGAAGCATCCCTTCGGTTCCATTTGTAGAAATTTTTCAGGAAACAGAATTTATCGCAAGATAATGCTACTGTTGCATAGTGTTACTAGAGGAGAAAATTTGAGTTGAATATTTTGGGTGGGGAGAGCCTCACACTTCCGTTTATCTTGACAGTATTGCCTAAATGGAAGTCTGCGTTAGTCTGTAAGCGGCCATAGAGCTCCTCTCGAAAGTGATCAGTACGGTTTCACACATCCAGTCAGAAACTGAACAAAAATAAGAATTGATCTCAAAAGATAACACACCTTCGATATATAATGAACGCTATTCATTGAAAGAGGAACATTTAAATATAATGAAACATGTAAAAAGTGCAATGCTTAATCTACCAATTGAGAACAGCAGCAAAAATATATTTCAGCCTTTTCGAACAAAAAAGAGCTAGAAAAAAGATCTGATTGGAAGTACATTGACAAAGTCTTAATATTACAATTTATAACTGTCAGCAAGCGCAGCCTCAAGGTATAAAAAAACTTTAAACTAGGCTATTGTTCAACATTTGATTTTGAAGACGAAGGCTAGTCGGATTTGAATAAATAATATAACAGCTATCGAAGGTAATAAATGCGACTTGCCTATCTATAAAAATATCGAAATAAAATAAAAAATTATACACGGTCTATATTTCAATTAAAATCCCGAATGCAAGAACGATTTTGTACGAACGCTAGAATTTTTGTTTAAAAAGAATAAATCCGGGTCGATTGATTAAGAAAATAACCCAAAAAATGGGTTTGAATATTTGGTATACGGACTTTCGACAATATATTGTAAAAATTCTTGTTAAAGCCAGTACCCCATAACTAATTATTAAATACCTTTTGTTATAGGGTTAAAACATTTCAACCATACCCGTAATAAGACGGTTTTGTTTACATTAAAATATTAATTTACGTTCGGATGTTTTCGGTTTTTTTTATCTCAAAGTGGATGTGTAAAATTTTACAAGTTTCTTTTGAGAGTAGTTTACAGTCCCACGTACGGATCCAGATACACACCACTTCTCATATCTGGGATTGTGTGTGACTCTTACGAAACATCTTTCACATAGAGACACTGTATTACAAGGGCATTATCTCGCGGGATATTTTCGTGTTAAAATTTTTTAATTCTTTATTTTATGTCCCCACCAATTTTAAATATTTGACCCCCTCGCGGTGAATATTCAAATTTATCTCCTCCATCCCTAGTTTTATAAAAAACCTCTTTTGGACATTATTTAATATTTTTCAATGATGTACACGAGGGATAATTACATCTTTGTATTAGTTTATGTCGTTTTTCGTCAGTATTCGAATATTTTTTCATCCATAAAAATGATACTTTTATACTTTGTTAGGTGTAAAAAAATTAATTCTCAGTGTAATCCAAACAAATTTAATCCCCTTACAATAATTTATATAAATTTTGTCTAAAAAAGCAACGATTATTTTTCGTTTCCCCCTGATCCTTTTTTAAAATCTTGGTGTTTTAAAGGAATTCTAAGACTATTTCTATTGTGTAATCAAAATATCCCCCTAAAACCATCATGTACATGGGGTATTAATAGATTAAGTTAATACGTTATAAAAATTAACACAATAAAGTGAAAATGATCATTTGTGTTTTTTCCCTATACACTTTGTATCTGATCGATTTATTCGGATGTGATCGTTCTAAGAAATTTACTCGTATTCCAAAGTCGACTAATATCCCGATTTCTGAGTTTAAGTATATACCTACTGCAAAGCAAACCTCATCCGAAAACCCAATTTTTAAAAAAGTGATTTATCTATGAAGGAAATTAGGTATCAATCCCGTATTCTAGTGAGTATAATTTCGGGTCTATACTCTATAGTGAACATGAACAAAATCATTATTTGCTTGTTTATGACGAAGAGAAAAAAATAATCAAAAGTTCAAAATTAATACTAATAAAAAATTTTGGAAGGTCGATTGAAGAAATGAATTTAGTCTTACAAAATGGAGAACCTGCATTTATTACCGACATTCATATTCTTAACGCATTTACTATTCTCAACGATAGAGCCCACAATTGTATATTTTATCGATCGGACAGGGAAAAATCATTCAAAATATATTTTTTTGATTATGAAATTATCAAGGTATTCGGACACCCGACATTGAAATCATATGCAGCTGTTTTGGATATTGCTGAAAATGTATTGAATAATCAACTATATTGAGGTCTATATAACAGAAAATTATGGCGATAGCTGGAGTTTGGTAGTTAATGAAGTAATAGATTTTGCATGGTATTTTATTTAATTAATATATCATAGGTCGTATGAGGATACGTTGTTCTATTTCCTCAAGAGTAATTTTAATTAAAGTTTCAAATTTAGGCTCGAGTTCGAACGAGTCAAATCGATTACTTCTACAAGGAAATCCTCTTCAAAATGAGTTCAAACAAATTGTTGAAAGATGTGTAACAATTGAAAATAAAGAGGAGATTATTTATGCAACAGCTATTTCAGACGTTATATCCTGAAATATTATGAATTAGAGCGGGAAAAAGTATCTTTTGGTTTCTTTAGAATCTGGAAAATTCCAAAAAACTTATTTTCCGACACATGTCGACCCTATTGTAGATAAAATTGTATCTATTTTAAGGATTTTAGTGAAAAGTTCATAAATGGGAATGAAATTTTCGTGGTCGTTCATAATAAATCTGATACATTTTCGTTATATTCGGCGGATATTAAAAATTTAAAATTTTCAAAAATACTTGAGGATATTAGTACAAATTCAGGGTATTCAAATTTTAAATTAATTTTGTTTCTCAAGCAAAGTATGTGTTGATGTGGAGTTATTCAAAAGTCTCCCTGGTTTAATAATAACACATAATGATAAAATTTCAGGAAATCACGATCCGCAAACAATTATCTCTTTCAATCATGGTTCGAAATGGAAACCGATATCCCCGCCAAATACGATCAATGGTCTTGATTGTAAATTAGTAACGAGTTAAAAAAATTAACTTAGCCCAAATGTTATTTGCATTTAAGTTTAGGATGTGATGCTTTACAAAATCACCCAATCATTTTAGTTGATAAAGCTCCAAATATCATGATCGCTTATGGTAAGTCGGTGAGATTATAAAATAGGTCATGTATACCTAGAAAATTTCGTATTTAACAGTGGTTTATATATTTCTGTCGATGCAGGTAAATCATGGAATTTTGTAATTTCTAATAAAAAAATTATATTTAGGCCAGGTCAAGTTTTCACCATTCAACTATCTTAGATCATGGAGGAGTAATAGTGATAGCTTCATATATGCATGGAAGTATTTCGTAATTTTTTTACCTATTTCTATATTTTAAAATTGTTAATTCGTTTAGGTATAGTTATGATGAGGGAAAATCATGGAATGATTATAAAGAGTATGAAACTGAATTCAGAACAATATATATCGATCATTCAAGAAATGGTGTACCTACATCCTCGTTGATTATCGGATATGATGTGTTTACTCAAGCTTGGTCGTTAGTCATTGCTGATTTTTCAAATGTTTTAAGTAATAAACCTGTAATTAATGTGCCAGAAAAAACATGTCACATAAATGATTATATTCAGTTTACGCCAGGAGCCGAAACACCCTCCGATTGTTTTCAGGGAATGAAAAATATATTTTACAAAAAACGACGATTTACTGAATGTTTGAGTATTTTGAATAAAATACAAAGTATTTCACAATCCATATGTCCATGCTCGTTAGACGACTTCGGATGGTTGAACTAAAACAATTATAATATTAGTAATTTTGGATTTCAAATGAAAAATGGTGTTTGTGTAATCGATTCAGATAGTTCTGATGGTGATTTTGATACAGAATGTAAACCAGGTGAATTTCAATTATTATTCAGCCCGTAATTTATATTATTTTAAATCAGAAAAATAAAATTGAATAATGATCAATGCTTTTCTCAGAATACCGTATTCACGGACGAGCATGCGAATTTGTGCAAATTTTCAGGTAACCCTATAATCAATCTTATAATAGATGATGTATTGACGGTCAGAACCAATATTGGAATTATGTATATGAATTTCGGTATTATGAAGAAAATGGCACTAATTCCCCTTGAGAATTATATCCAAATTGATATTAAATCATACGATATTGATACGATTGGAAAATGTCTATATTATGCAACAACAAGTAAAATTGACCGACGATGCTGGGGAACTAGAACATTAGCTCTCCATGGCCATAACTCAAGTTTCCTACAAACCAACAATGTTTTTAAAATTCAAATCGATCAACTAAATCAAAATATTTTTATCGCAACAAAAACAAATATTAAAATGTTTAATATTCCTAGAAATATGGAAAAAACATTGACGAACGAACAAAATATTGAATTTTTTGAATTATTCATATCTCTAGGGTTTTTCATATTTTTATATATTTATCAGACAATATGTTTATACGGTAAAAAAAGAAACTATTTCATCGAATGTGATATTTCACATTTTTTCTTTGGATACTATGACAAATATCGGCTCGTATGATTTACCCGAAAATATCAAATTCGTGCACTACGATTATAGCAATGAGAGTTTTAAAGCGTATTCGCAAAAATTTCAATTTATAATAAAACTCGATTCTAATGTTACAACCTACGTATTTGAATGCAATGGAATATATTAGGAATCTGATTATTCAGGATTAGTAAATATACATATTGAAGGAGAAAATTTTTACTCCATTTATACCAATTCAATCAAAATAAATAGTTGGGAGATTGGAAATATTTCGAATATCTACGAATCCCGATTGCATCTTTCTACGTCACAAGGTAGAAAATTCTGAAGTTTTTTGTAGCAATCAATACGTGTTCATTATTATCGTGCGATTATATGTGTGTAGCTTTGGATCCCCTCTCTAAATGTGTGTGTCCAGATGACATGAATATGATCGGGGACAACGATTGCGTTTGCAAGGAAGAAACGCCAGATTGTAAAGGCAATTATGAGGAAATATTTTATACAGATTGCAAACCGAATCAATTTAAATGTGAATCCGGTGTTTGTATTGATAAAATTGATAAATGTGATGGAGTTATTCAATGCTCTGATGGTTCAGATGAAAAACAGTGTGCGCATGGTAAAATCGAATTATTGAAATTATCAGTAACTTGTTCAGTTTTAAACGAATTTTCATGTGCTGATGACGGGACTTGTATCAATATACTCAGCCTATGTGATAACATATATGACTGTCCGGATCATTCCGATGAATATAATTGTCCTAAAAGTACTAAGAATTCTTCTTATTTAAGTTGGACCCTGTACTGGGGATGAGTTTAAATGCAAAAATCATCGATGTATCAAAAAAATAAAACTCTGCGATCATTCAAACGACTGTGGGGATAATAGCGATGAAACGATTTGTGAGGGTAAATTGATTTGTTAAATAAAATAAAGAACTTGAATGCTCTGTAGGTTTCTACCAATGTAACGATGGCGCATGTATCAAGAAAAAAAAACATTGTGATGGTGTTTTTGATTGCGCTGACTGGAGCGATGAAATTCGATGTATTAGCAACACACTTTTAGTTCAGGCAATTATACACCAGTTTACTACAATTTTCACTGCGCATTAAAATGTAAAGACAAATGTATTACGCATGAACAATTATGTGACCATATCACTGATTGTCCAGATAGTATAGATGAAATAAATTGCAGTTAAATGTTTCATTTTATTTTAAAGACCACACAATAAATTGTTTCGATGAAGAAATTAAATGCGAGTCTGATCTGAAATGTTATAAATCACATCAAAAATGTGACGGATTCCAAGATTGTCAATTTGGATCGGATGAATACAACTGTGACAGTTTATAGGTCTTTTTTTATAACCATTTAGAAATATCCAATCCCTGTGAAGGAATAAAACCATATAGGTGTCTAAATTCAGAAACTTGTATCAATATGAATCAATATTGTAATGGCGTCAACGACTGCCCCAGTGGTACCGATGAATCCCCTTCTTGCAGTATTTTATTAGCAACTAAAAATTAAGTCAACGATCCAATTATAACAAAATTTAAAGCTGTTAAGATAAACAGCACATCCGTCCAATTAAGCTGGGGTGGGAAAAATCTTAATGCGGATATTATTTTTGAGATATCTCTACATGTTTGGTAAATTTTGAGCATGGTATATTTAAAGGAAAAGTAAATTACAAGCCAAATATTTTAAAACAAAAAAAAAGGATTTTTTTATGATCTCAGGCTTGTTTCCGTGCACCCAATACCATGCTTTAATTACTATTTTGAACCAGGGTGAAGGTAGATATCAACAATTTATAACTCATTCTTTAATCCAGAATCCTCCAACTAACCTAAATTTTACCCAAGAATCCATGTTACTCACATGGGATTATGATGGGGAGTGGTGTGCTCCTTTTAATTTCTTTGTAAGGTTCACTGTTATTTTTATAGGTTTCATGTTCCTATGGCTATGATTCTGCGTACAAAAATTTCACAAAAGACAAAAAAATACTCCTTCCTAAAATATTTTTTTTGTGCAACGTAATTTCACTTGGTAATCGCAGATTTCTTCATGCCCTACTAATGTTTTCAATATTTCATGCAGTTCCTATGCATCTATTAAAATTGGAGAAAAAATCAATGGTACATTTGTGTTAAAAAAAATAGCAGAACATATGGATATAAATGTGGGTGTATCTCTTGTTCTATCAGTTATAATCATATTAACACTATATGTGGTATTTAAAAAGCGAAATTCGTGCCGAGGTATTCTCCAAAATATTTCTGTCAAAACTATGATTGAACAATATCGCTTTAAAAGGTGGGGTAGTGGTTTCATTTATTATAACTTATTTTAAGGTACCGGCCCCCAAATGGAATATTTGCTCTTTGAAGAATTGGAAGATATCGAAACATTATAAATTTATTTTTAAAATTTGTTGTGTGAAATTTTCATGCCTTCAATATTTTTTTTTAAACTAGCCTTACCGCCTGGTTTTTCTCATAAATTGAATTTTTATACATAACAATAACATTTTATCCTATAAATCCCTGAAAAAATCATATTATCGTAAAGTTGCCTAAATATCGCGAGGGTTCGTGTTATTTCAGTTTTAATACCCATCCCATAATTAATTCTATTTAGCTTTCATATATCGTGTTTCAAAAGGATGAAAAGTAAAATCTTTTTTTTCTTCTGTACTTTGGTTAGTTATTTTTATTTAAAAGGTCTATTTTTTATATGTAGGAAGTGAGGAGGTCTATTGCAGTTGGCAGCATTTTTTGTCATTAATTCATAAGTTAAGCAACTGTCGGCCACGTCAAACTTTGGGTGCAAAAAAAATTCTTTGACACGTGTTCTAATAAAATATAAATGTATTCGTATGTCTTCGGGTTAATGGCTTTTTACATTCTACAAAGGGGAATATTCAAAAATTGATGTAGTTGTACCTTTTTCATAAGATAATAGATGTTTATTTTTATGAGAACCAACGCTATTAACAGTCTAATAAGGTCATTAATCATAACAGGAACTCCTTAGGCATAAAAAAGTTAAATTTTGTATCTATCGCCTTTTATGTTTGGAAATAAAAGGATTATAAGTAAAAAAGGAAATATTTAAGACAATTAATTTTCATGGTTTGAACCTTTTTTTAGAATTTAGATGTTTCTGTCGAATACGTTAATCATCTGCAACTCCTAGAAAATATAAATGGTGCATTTTATTAGGAAAACCTATTTGTAATTCACTATCGTTGTTATGATTAAACAAATAATAAAGGCGGCCAATATTTCTTTGGTGCCATAATCGAGTATTATCCCTATACAAGGTATGCATTACAATCAACAAAATTTACTTTTAAGTATTCTTAAAAAATTAAAAAAACAGATATACATCCTTTTAATACTCTTCTTATTCAAACAGACAGTTCGGGAACACTCGCAAAAATATGAGAAAGTTCATCTTGAAAATAAAAATATCCAAAAGGTAGAAAAAATTATGTGGGGATGCAGTTAGGTTGAGTCGAGAAGACTAACAATACAATAAAATTTTACGGTCGTGGTACAAACTAAAACTTACTTTAATCTCCGAATATATTAAACCCAAGTTATCAGTCGTTCCAGATTGCATAAGATCGTTATTTGATGTCCACTTGATGGGAATAGGAACATTTATGAATAAATTAGTCTATTTGTTTTATTAACCCCATCAATATTAAAAAAAATTAGAAAAACCTCGAATTCCATCTTGAACCAACGATATGTGGGAGGGGAGGGGAATAAGTAATAAACACTAATTTTTCATCCTATAGGAATTCCATTTTTTCATGAATCATACTCTACCCTACCATAATTGACTTAATTAGTCATAGAAAAAACAC